>JASTWQ010000773.1:0-75291 GCA_035220615.1 Leptothorax acervorum
CGAAGATTTATCTCGAATGGAGAGCCAAATTAAGCGACGCGATCATTCGGGGATATCGTACAAAGTGTTGCGCGATCGTTGCATTATAATAATCGTTTCGGGAGTGTCGCGCAAAGTATCGCGCGATCGTTGCATTATGGCAACCGCGTTTCGGGAATGCCGTACAAAGTACCGCGCGATCGTAATTACCGTATTGTGAATGTGTTCCAGGAACCTAAATGATCTGAGAGGAGGAGCAGGCCTGGGAGACATCAGGCGACGGCGCGGGCGGAGCAATTTTGGGGTGAGTTATTTACTTTTTATAGCTAAATAAATCAAAAACGGCCAATTAACGAGCAATAAAAGGATGTTAAAAATAAATTTAATAGCATTAAAAATAATATACAATCATCTTAACGTTTCGGGCCTTACTTGGCCTTTTTCAGAACCATAATATAACAATATTAAATCCTACATATCTAGCATCAAAAATTTACAATTAATGTCGGAGTAGATCTCACCTACTTTTATATATTATTTGCTAGTTTAATTGTGTTTATCTCTTATTTCTTATTAGGTATTTTTTATTCTTTATTTCAATATTCTATTTGGATTTAAATAAACAGTAGGACAAAGAAACTTTTAGTTGTAAAATTAAAAAAGCTCTTATACTTAAGCGAAAGAGTTTTTTTTAAATTGTATAATTATTTTAAACATAAAATTTAATGAGCAAAATAGATATTTTTAAAAATATTAATTATTTTGAGCGTTGCCATATAATTTGGATTTTATATTTTTATGTTACAGGATAACATCGTATAGTTACCTACATCTCCGCTGCACTATATTAAACTGTTTGGGGAGTGCCGCACAAAGTACCGCGCGATCGTTGCATTATAACAATCGTTTCGGGAGTGCCGTATAAAGTATCGCGCGATTGAAATACCCGCGTATTGTGAATGTGTGCCAGGAGCCCAAATGATCTGAGAGGAGAAGCAGGTCTGGAAGGCATCAGAGGCGACGGCGGAACAACTTTAGGGTAAGTTATTTACTTTTTATATATTATTTGCTGATTTAATTGTGATTATTATCTTTATTTCTTTATATTCCTTATTTTTATTTAAATATTCTATTTCGATTTAAATAAACAGTAGGACAAAGAAACTTTTAGTCGTAAAGTTAAAAAAGATCTTATAGGTACTTAAGAGAGATTTTTTTAAAAATTGTACAATTATTTTAAATATTTGCTTAAAGTATGAATATAAAATTTAACGAA
This sequence comes from Leptothorax acervorum, assembly GCA_035220615.1. Lineage (NCBI taxonomy): Eukaryota > Metazoa > Arthropoda > Insecta > Hymenoptera > Formicidae > Leptothorax > Leptothorax acervorum. The sequence goes on from JASTWQ010000773.1 coordinate 1,256, forward strand.
CAAAGTAGATATTCTTTAAAATATTAATTATTTTAAGCGTTGCTATAATTTTGATTTTATATTTGCTTGTTACAGGATCATCGTAGCGACTCCGCTGTTGCACATCGGTCGGTGAGTGATAAGCATATTTTTATAGTTTAGGTAACGGATCTATGACAATTACGTCAAATATACAAGCAGAGATGCTTGCGTAAAGTTACTGCAATACATGCATTATTATGTATATCACATTTCATAGATCCGTTACCTCAATATATTGACTGGAACAGATTAGGATTTGACATTTAATCCTGGATAAATTATATATATTGATTTATTATGCATTTTATCATGGAACAAATACAATTAATGTATATAAAATTAAACGAAAATGAGATGATCAAAATATGAATAGATCTACGAAATAGGTAAATACAATTACGTATGCATGTATTAATAGTATTCCATTGATAGAATAAAATTCGCAATATTTGTTACTAACAATAAGTAACAAATACTTTATTTTATTCTCCCATCTTTGTTCTCTTCCCAAATATCTTCCAGGATTAAATGTTATATAAATTGGTACAAGAATGCAATATGTATATGCTTAGGGATGTTTTCAGTAAGCATATATCACAATTAAAATTATGTAATCTTCAAGGAAATCATTTGTATGTATTCACGATTATTAATTAAAATTATTTGTTCTTATAACGCGCCAATTTTAGCCTAATCTTTTCTAATCTATAGATATTGTATATTGATAACTGGTTTTTATACCAGTTAAAGCGATATGACGTGAGATCGAATAAATGTTATCTCGTAAAACAGAAAAATTTTTTGTAGCTATTATTTTCAAGTTGTTCAATTTCGCGTTAATGTAAATATTTGATTTTGAGAAATATAATTATAGTAACGAGATGTAGTTATCAAAATTTATATTGTGTTTGCTCGAAATATTCACATTAGCATAATATTGTGCGGAAAATTTATTATCCCTTTCAGATCTCACGTCATTAATTCTTTATATTTCACCCTTTTGAGGTGATATTCGATATTCGAAACGATAAATCGAAAATATGGGCCTTAGATTTTCTCTGTTTGCGTTTAATTTTCACTTATTTTCTTCGCATTGTTATTAAAGTCCTGCATACTTATCAAAGTTTAAAGTTCCTATCACTCGCGAGAAGTAATCGAATTTATTCGGATATATACGGTTGATTGAAAGTCTTTTGTCAAGATTAAAAGATCCTGATTTATTAATATTCCTATTTTTATTCTTAATTGAGAATGTTATCAAGTGTTTGAATTATAGTGCATAAGATATTAAGTAGATTTTGGTCATTATAGTGATTTTATAATTAATTAATTAAATTTTATTATTACAAATGGCCCTTCGCGACGCGGTCGTGTTTCGCGCATCGTAAGAAAGAGCGTAAAACCATTACGCTCATCTGCCGGCTATGATCAGCCGGCAATTGAAGGAGTATTTCTCCTTCCTGTCTCTGGCTATGTCGCTAGAGTGGATTTGGCCAGGAGAAGGTGAGTTGTGAAACTGGCCAGAAGATGGAAGAAGACACAAGGTAGGTTGGTGTTCAACACCACCAATGTAATGTACAACGTGCATGCAGGTAACATAATTTTGCACATAATATGTGCATCATGTTATCTGAGACGGTAAGGTGACGTCTCTAATTTAATCACAATTTTTTAATCGCTAACTTAAAATCTCTTAAACTTACTTTTAAAATTTTACAATTTAAATCTTAAATTTACACCCTTCCCTATAATTTCGGGTAATAGCGGTCGCGATTAATTAACACTAATAAACTTAAATAAACTAAATAAATAAATAAAATTTAAATATAAACTAATAAATACGGGTGGGTAGGAATATGATGCGTTAAGTAAATAAGCATATGGTTAGGTAGGAATATGAGGGAGCATATAGGAACATAAATAGGTAGGAAATATATTGACATAAAATTTCGGGTAGGTAGGGACACGGAAGGATTAGTTATATAAAATAATTATGTGATTAATATTCAAATTTATTATATTTAAATTAAGTATATTAAGTAGTGTAACATTATATAATATTTCAATTGTTATATTACTAATTATGTAATAAATTTTTAGTTTATCACAAGGTATGTAATTCTAGAGTATATTATATTTGTGTAATATTATATAATGTTACTTAATATTTTTATATAATATTAATTATAATATAATTATTGCAATGAAAATTCGTAAGAAGGATTGTAATAAAAGTGAAATTATGTGATACTAATGCCGGATATATCACGAAATCGACAGAAGACGTACGATAATACAAATTTGCTAAATTAGCGCGTTAATCATTGCGTTTTTACTATTTTTATAATTTTTTTGAATATTTAAAGGTTTTTATTCTTTGTTCAAAATTTTGCATTTAAAGATTATCGCCAATTATTGTAAATTTTATATGTATAAATGTGAAGACATGAAGGTTCGAATGCTGAGTCAACAATCAAATAATAGCTCCTCGCTCGCGAAATTTGACATCTTGAAATTTAATATTATGAAATTACGAGTACATTTTTTTCAAAATTATTACGAAATTTGTGACTTGAAATTATCGTAATTCGTTATTAAATGGAATAATACGCGAAACGGAAAATTATATTTTTTTATTTTATTCATAACTTTTACCTTAATCACATTAAATATTCGATTATACTTCACGATGTTGAAGACCGCGTTTTCCCGTTCTTGAATGCGATCTCGGCCTTTATAGCTGTCCCTCGCGTCAGGTGGACGTTAAGAAATACACGTTCGTATACCGACGGAAAGTCATAGCAATTTTCAACGTGGAGGATTATTAATTCAGTGCCCCGTTGAAGATCGAAGACCCCTGTTGCAGCACCTGAATTAATTTCTGGTTTTTTTATATCTCGGATCCTTGGAAGCAGTGATTTCAGCACAAGTGAGCGACGTCGATTTGCAAAATTAATTAAAACATTATAAGAGAAAATTTTATTCTTCTCATTACATATTCTTCCATTAACGCTAATATCAGTCATGCTTCTGTCTTGCTGATAAAAAGACAGTAAAGTTGGATAAAATAACTAATTATGTTTATAAAATAGAAAGAAAAAAAGAAAAATAAAGAAGGGAGAAATAAAAAATAGATTAAAAAAAAATAAAACCTATGATACAATCATGATACATCTTTGAGGTAATGTAGTTACAAACGACTATATTTTATTATTTAATATTTTATAGGTTTCTCATTAGGAAACCATTTCCAGGGACTAGATTCTACCGACCCTAATATCAATATTAATTATCGAATGCATATGTCTTATGCGTTTTGTTATTAAATATACTCGTTTGTAACTACTCCTCGATAACAATTATTCCATCCATATAATTTTTTTAATAAGAGAAATATATACATATTGTAATAGATATATATTTTAATTATAAAAAAGAAACGTATTTTATATAATATAATGGAAGAATATTTCAATAGTATAAATATATACGGGACACAATAATTTGGAAAACGATTGTCGTTAACTCGCTGCCGAAATGACCGTTATCGGGAGCAATCCGGAAGATCTGGGATTTATTCCTTCCTGCAGCGAGGCCTTCGACGTTTAACGGGTTGCTTATCTAATTTTTTTTCTCTTCATATTCATGATTTCATAAAGCTTGACAAATTAGAGAGAGAGAGGGTATGTTAAACTCACTTTCCATCTTGAGAATCGTTCTTCTCTACGTCGGCAACTGACGGCCCGGCGGAAAGACTTTGCTCTGATCAAATCGTTGGATCAATTATTCTTTCCATGAACACAGTAGTAACTTAATTTTTTTTACTTCTCGCAATTTTTTAAAGCTCAAAATAAATATAAGACCTTAAAAGATAGGAGCTTTTTACTTGATTGTTGACTTTAATAATAAAAAATTTAATAATAAAAAATTAATCGTTTTAGAAATATTTATAAGTTACATACCTAATTTAAAATAGTGAATTTTTTATTATCATATTTATTTCGAACGTCTTCGTGTAATCTGGCATCAGTAAAAAAAACTCAAATGTGTGTATTTATAATATAAATGTATGCATATTTCGTAAACAAATTCTTTGTAATGTATTTTACAGTTTGGTATAGATTTTCCACTTTTTGATGTAAAATATATTGTAAATTATAAATTGTAACAAATAAATTGTGTTATTTATTGAAAATTTTATAACGAGAATAAATAATAAATAATACAAAAAGCACACATTTTCAAAGAAAAGAGGACCGCCGATTAACGTTGGCGGGGGTGGTGGAGGGCCTCTACAAGTTAATCTGCTTTTACCGGATAAAATTTTAATTAAATCTCGAAATAATATATAACCAATTTAATATAATAGGTGTATATATATATATATATATAAACTGAAAAAATGCGAAGTCAAGTTTAGCCAAAATGCATTTAATTGCATAATATTCAATAAAAGCAGAACAGCCTTATAAAAAGATAATATTGCTTATTCATTTTTCGCGATTATTGTCAAATAATCATCTGATAAAGTTAAATCGTACCTTATCAGACAAGTGAATTCTATTCATCGCGTAGTATACAAAGAAATTGAAGGGTTCCACTTAATATTTCTAAAAAGATAATTTATAATTTTTTATTTTCCCTTACAGAAAAGTATTACTGGCTGGTTAGTAATAACTACTTATTTTGTGTATTTATAATACTAAAATTAAGTATTTATTAGTACTTGAATCACTGTGATCCAAGTATTGCACAGTATTTTATTACAGGTCAGTAACTTATGAAAGTAGTATTTAATACAGTACGAGTATTGAATACTCGTATTAAATTACTGATGAGGAATCATTTAATACTAGGTGATAAATACTTGTGTAATAAATACTTGTGTTGAATTACTGAGGATTTCAATGTCAGTATTTAAATACTGGACCGAGTATTTCATGTGTGTAATAAATCACTGGTGCTAGTAACGAGCGCCGCCGCGACGCGGCTACCGCGTGCCAGAGTTTCTCATAAACAAAAATCCTCATGCACTTAATATAAGAGGCGAGCCTGCGATATTCCTTGCACAGTATAAGTTCGCTGTTTTTGACGAAGTAATCCTATCTTGGATATCACGACAGCTAATATCTTTCACTAAAAGATATAATATGTCGAGTAATCCTTCTAGACGAATTAATGCTGTATAAAGTTACTATAATAATATTAAATACTGAGACAGATCAGTATTGTATTACTGCCTGTATTAAATCACTCAGCTAGTATTTATCACTACCAGTATTTCTTAGTATTTCCCAAATAAATATTGACAGTATTAAATCACTGAATTTTTTAAGTATTTAGTCAGTAATACTTTTTTGTAAGGGTTAAGCTCAAAGATCTAAATTAACGCTCACTGAGCGAAAAAAAAGACCACAATTAACGCGTTATGACTTTTCAAATTCAGCCACAACGCGAAATTCGTGTCGTGGCACTTTCAAAAACGCTCATAACGCGTTTTGGCATATTCAAAAGGCCACAAAGCGAAATTCGTGTTAAGGTTCTCTTGATAATCGACCAAAACGCGTTCTGGCAATGTGAAAATGCCACAACGCGTTGTGGATGCTTAAATTGATGCAGTCATGACGCGATAGTCAAAGTCCGTAACGCGGGCATTCCTATAGGATTGACATATTTACGAGGTTTTATGACTGCAAGTAAAATTAGGAACACAAATTTCGCTTTGTAGTTTTTTGAATATGCCAAAACGCGTTATGAGCGTTCTTGAAAGTGTCACGACACGAATTTCGCGTTGTGCGGCTGAATCTGAGAAGTCGGAACGCGTTGTGGTCAGTTCTTTCGCTCAGTGAGCGTTTTCGGTCTTTGACCCTAACATATATCTATATAAAATATATAATGTATAATAAATAATTTGTAATGTTATATATAATTATTACAAAATAAACAATATGATTTAGCTCTCGAGATATACAATCGCAATATTACATAAAGGGCAATTAAGAGCAGACGCCGATGATCAAGCGAAAAAATTATTTATTTCTCTAATTACAAAACATACGTTTCGGTCCTTGTATTGGACTCTCCTCAGTGTTAAAAAATATATAAAACCGCAATTATACAATAGAGCGCACGCGACAAAAAGCGAAAAACGCAAACAAAGAAGGGGCACGTGACGAAAGGCGAAGAAATGTGAAAGTTCTTAAGCGGCGTGATACTAACATCAAAAAGACGACTCCCGCTTAAGAGCTTTCACATATCTTCGCCTTTCGTCACGTGAGCCTTCCTATAGTATTCAGCACAGTCTCCATTTAATAAATCCCTAACTAATTCATGATCTTCACCATTACCATGCATAAACACTCCTACTTGTTAATAACTACAACAGGCGAACCACTAACACTAGTGCCTGCTAACGTGGATTTAGGACCTTCAGTACTAGCAGATGATAAACTCAAATTTCTCGCCGACTTACACAACTCTTCTATTAAATTATAGGAGCTAGTTGCATCTATCATCTTAGAATTCCTTGTTTTGTCTAAACTATTTGCTATCCTCTCTTTTAATGATTTAAAGCTTTTGTCTGAACAACAATCTTTAGCAAACTTTAAAATACTCAAGACCAAATCAACTTTTTCACCATCGCCAGCACTTTGAGTATCCTTACTGTTCTCCTGATCTACAATCAAATTTGTAATTGCATTCTCCATTGCAATAAAAGCAATCCTATCTTTAGAAGGATCGACAACATTTATTTTATTTTGGTCAAATACACTAGATCTCCAAAGACTGCTAATAGCTGACCTTGCTTCATTCCTGTTATCCAAGTCATAATCTTTAGAAACTACAACAAATGAAAGCGATGAAAGAAGATGTGCATACCCTCTAGGTGAAAGCATTTTCTCTACTTCAGATCTTGAACATCCCTCGCTCAAGTACTGCATAACATACTTAGTTATGCAAAGAAAACCATGCTCTACTAAGCAACTAAGAGGACGATAGATCACACCCCTATCTTTCTTATTCGGTAGCCCAAGTAGTGACTTATGATCTACTTTTGCGCTTATGACTTTACCCAGAAGGGAATTTAAGGTAGCAGCAAGTTTATAGCTAGATTGCAATGGAGATAATTTTGCAATAGCAGAAACTAGCAACTTTTCTCGCCCTTCTTTCCCTAATTTTTCTTCAGAACACAGACGATTATAGAAGTGTTCCACTCCCTTACTCCACTTGAAATCTACAGCCTTATAAAATCCATCTTCTGCATCTATATATTTTTTGAGGTCACCTGATTTTTCATCAATCCAGAAACTGAATACACGGTCATCCTTCTCTATAAAGCGCAACAGTTCAACTCTTGCAAGTTTGTCGTTGCCAGCCAATTCCTGATTTACCTTACTCGCGCCCTTATGACATAAATCAAGCTTAAAAGACTCCAACATCTTGTTGAATAGTTGCCCAATTTCACTCTTCACACATTCAATACATGCTATTTTATACATAGCAAAGGGATCCAATATATTTAACTTGGCCAACTCTTTTACCAATCTAGCAGGATTTAGTTCTATACCTGACCAACAAGATTCATCACGAAACGCATTACATAGGAGGTCCGATTGCTCAACTGTCAGACCCTCTACTGTTACAGGGTGAGCCTTTACCCATTGCTCAATAGCTGAAGTTCTATCACCTTTAACAACATCCTTCAGCTTACTTATTACTTTACTAGAGATAATCTCTTTATCTTTTTTAGGATCAGAACTGAGATGAGATCTTTTGTTTGGGCCTGCATTACCCTTCAAATCTTCCGTTCTACGTTTAGTTTTACTTTTTGGCATCTTATTACCTGAAAATCAAATATTCAATGAAGGCATTATATAAGCATTAGAATAATATGCAATCGAGAAATTAGTGTGCACCTAAATTTAAGCAGCAAGTATAGATCTGCTGCAAAAGAGGAGGAATGGTTATATAAAGAGAGATATAGCAAGAAAAAGTGAGGGAAGATGAGCTTAAATTATTAAATCAACGTTATTCCACTTTACCTCACTACCATTTTCCTTACCTTGAGCCTTACTATTACTCACAAATATAAACGTTCGTTACATAGCTCTTAATATGTCTACAGTAGACGAAATTTCCCGAATTATTTATACGCACTGCCCAGTTCATGTTAGCCATAAATATTTAAGAAATTTACCAAACGAAAAAAAGGCAAAAGAAGCCCCGTTGGTGGTTGGCTATTTACTATGTACTAAAATATCGGCGTTTTTTTTATTCTAAAATGCTTGATTAAGAGCGATTTAGCTGCTTTTAACTTGCAACTAACCTACACCGCAAGTGTTTAAGAAATTTACTAAGCAGGAAAAAAGGCAAAGAAAACCCAGAGTAGCTAGTATTCAAATTCTCCCTTGTCAATTTGACGTTTTTTGCTGTCTTAAACGCTTTGTAAGCGCGTTTCGGCTTATATAGGTAAAAACCTAGAAATTTTTAAAGACATGCGATGCACGTAGTGCGAAAAATTAAACATGAGACGCCAAATACCCTAAGTTTTTTGTCATTAACCTGCACAGATTGCGAAGATAAATAAATAGCTTCACTGTCATGATAAGGGAGCTGGCGAAATGTGTCAAGCAAGTTTTTTCGTTTCTGCGGGCTACTTGATTGGCTACTTGCATTGGTGTATCATTTCGTGCATCAAAGACATCTATTTCAGCATTTCCTTCTTTCACTAAAATTTTGACAACATTTTCATGTCCTATGCCTGCTGCTAGATGTGATGGAGTTAGTCCAGTCAAATTAGATCAAAATATAACGAATAGAAAAAATAACCGGTAAAAAGCTACAAATTGGTAGAGACCTTTATCTTGGCATGCTATTGAACATACTGAAAGTCCGGACCTCTATCTGCAGGGCTCGATCCGCCATCTTGGAAAAAAGGTGCTTCAATACAGTTTTTCTTTCATATCTCGGTAATCGTTGATCCTATCGCAATGAAGGTTATTATAAAAAATGAAGCTAATTAAATTCTCTATAAAAAAGATTCAATACATTTTTTTCATATCTTTAATAGTTTTTCTGTAATACACTGTTGAATATATGGATATTTGTATTTTATGTCTCAGGCTGTCGTAAAAATCACAGTCTCGGTGTAGAATCTGTAAGAAAAAATATAAATAGACAAAAAATATCAAATGTGTGCGTAATATTTCTCGCACATATGAAAATTTGGCAACTTTTACTATTTAAAATTGTAGTAGGTACACGACTAGTACTGGGGGTAGCGTCATCTATAAGATTCTTCTGAGCAGTTTCCTAAGTCTTTCCCTCAAAAGGAGTCATACATTTAATCCCGCCCATACGACGGAATGTGTTCAATCCGTCGATGGTGCAAATGTTGAAATCTGCATTATCAAACACAATTTGGCAAAATACTCCCAACGACATTTCAGCGTCGGGTTGTAGACTTGCTGAAGCTTCCAATAATTGTGTCTCATTATATGATGCGCGGAAGCCCAAGCTAGACAGTAGCGTCACTAGATTTTTAGAGCTAAATTTCCGGTATAAAAAAAACAGCAACGCTGATTAAAAGTAGTGACAAGAAAGATCTTGGCCTAGTCGCCAACATAATAGCGTGCGCTATTGAAATGCATTTTTGTTCGAGCTGCTGCGATTGGCATTTCCTTCCTTTAGTTATAACGTTTTCCAGAAAAATATCAAGGGATTCCAGTATGCAGTCTTTTACATCTGTCAAAAAAATCATCGTTAGAAGGATATATATATACCGGAATCCCTTGATATTTTTCTGGAAAACGTTATAGCTAAAGGAAGGAAATGCCTATCGCAGCAGCTCGAACAAAAATGCATTTCAATAGCGCACGCTATTATGTTGGCGACTAGGCCAAGATCTTTCTTGTCACTACTTTTAATCAGCGTTGCTGTTTTTTTTATACCGGAAATTTAGCTCTAAAAATCTAGTGACGCTACTGTCTAGCTTGGGCTTCCGCGCATCATATAATGAGACACAATTATTGGAAGCTTCAGCAAGTCTACAACCCGACGCTGAAATGTCGTTGGGAGTATTTTGCCAAATTGTGTTTGATAATGCAGATTTCAACATTTGCACCATCGACGGATTGAACACATTCCGTCGTATGGGCGGGATTAAATGTATGACTCCTTTTGAGGGAAAAACTTAGGAAACTGCTCAGAAGAATCTTATAGATGACGCTACCCCCAGTACTAGTCGTGTACCTACTACAATTTTAAATAGTAAGAGTTGCCAAATTTTCATATGTGCGAGAAATATCACGCACACATTTGATATTTTTTGTCTATTTATATTTTTTCTTACAGATTCTACACCGAGACTGTGATTTTTACGACAGCCTGAGACATAAAATACAAATATCCATATATTCAACAGTGTATTACAGAAAAACTATTAAAGATATGAAAAAAATGTATTGGACCTTTTTTATAGAGAATTTAATTAGCTTCATTTTTTATAATAACCTTCATTGCGATAGGATCAACGATTACCGAGATATGAGGGAAAAACTGTATTGAAGCACCTTTTTTCCAAGATGGCGAATCGAGCCCTGCAGATAGAGGTCCGGACTTTCAGTATGTTCAATAGCATGCCAAGATAAAGGTCTCCACCAATTTATAGCTTTCTATCAATTATTTTTTCTATTTTTGCTAATTTGACTGGACTAAGTATGATGCAAAGCATTTCGTACATTAACGTCAATACCTTTTCTGATCAAATATCTAACTGCATTAATTTCACCTATCATTGCAGTTAAATGAAGTAAACTATCTTGTTCTGATCCGTATTTGTTATTAATGAGCGCTTGTAATATTTCTGCTTTTTTCCCTTCTTTGGCATAGTCAAGAGATGTTTTACCATCATTATCTTCTACAAAAGGATTGATATTCTTTTTTGTGAGTAGCAGATCTACCATGCTTATCATATATACGTATATATACATATATAATTATTGATATATATACTAAAATTATACATAAAAAAACTCACTAGTTATGGTTGATCACCTCGCAACGAATGTAAAATTGGATTTTGTGTAACAATATTAGGGCAGTTAAAAAACCTCCAGGAAAAGTATTGTATTTAGTTAATTTGGCGAGTAGACACCATTCAGGTCAACTTTTGACTAATTTTGCAAGCAAAATCGTATGTAAATTGTTGCTTCTATTACCGGTTATATGGGCCGCTTTAATCAGATAAGCGAAACACTCGCTATAATTATATTAATTATCCAGGTTGCAGCAGCTCTTTCAGCAACGTGCTCTTTCAAAGATACGCCTTCTTTCTGAAAAGTACAATTTATTATCTCTTTCCTTCTGCACTAGTTTTCAAATTATTAAGTACACCATAATAAAAGAAAGAAAAAGTAAAAAATATGACAAATACCTACTTCTCTAGCTACTGTTGCTCGTGTCCAACTACAGAACCTGGCCTATGTATCCAAATGTATCCTTATCCAAGCAATTGTTTCATGGGCTGTCAAGTGATGCTTTATAATGGCAATCGAGGAGGGAACCGATCCTTCTGAGACTCGTCTTGCAATGCACGGCAATCGCTCTGTTCATGTCCGCTATTTTGAGAAACTGATGCATTATCAAGTCTGTTGGGATCAAGCCATGAAAAATATATATTTTATGAATAAAGCCTGCATTGGTAAAGCTCGAGACCTTTTTATGAAGACATATAACTGTTATTACGTTGTTAAATTGATGGAAATATGTAAAACATTATTCTGGACATGCAATAGATTTGTAAAAAATTGCCCTTATTGGGTTATTTGATACAGTTGCTTATTTCAAATTAGTCAAGCGTAAAGACTAAAATTCAGTACATATAATTAAAACAAAAAATTGAATTAATAAAATTATAGGTTACAAAATTATTACCATTATAGAATATAAATTATTATGGTTTTAAATTATCTTATTATTATTATTACCTGACAATCTATCATCTTATCAACCTGAATATCTTCAAGTCCTTCGTTTTACATTCAACACACTGCAAATAACCGAATAAAATTACAGGTTAAAAAATTACAATTATCATTATAGAATATAAATTGTAACTTCAAATTATATATATACCTTTATTTACAGTTTTATATATTATAGATATTAAAATAGTAATTAATTAATAAAACAATGATTACCTTGTAATTAAGGATATTGCTTTCGACAAAATCCGGTTAAGAGAGATGGTTAACCTAAGCAACAGAGCAAACAGAGCAAAACAGAGGAACAGAGCCTGTTGCTGTTTTTTGTCTGCACCTTACCGTCACCTTACCACACCTTACTGCACTGAAACTTTCTATCTCGCTTTTGCTAAACTACAAATATATATATATTTCATTTTATGAGTGCATGTAGCATGACCGCTGTGATTGGTTCTTACCTTTGGATCCAACCGCATTCTATTGTTATAGGCTTTTTAAAAGAAGAGTTACATAATAGTTAATACACATAATGTAATTTGTAAAAAAATGAAATAAAAAAAGAATAGTAAGATTTAGATAAAGAATTCCTCTCATTTGCATTTAATTTTTAATTTTTTATTAATCTTTATCTAAATTTTACTATTCTTTTTTCATTTCATTTTTTTATAAGTTACATATATTATGTGTACATTATGATCATATATGATATCTGATTATCAATTATATATATATAAAGTATATATATGCCTGTTCATGCCTGTGAATACACATACACACACACATATACGATTTGAAGTTACAAAAACGCGTAATATGCTAAAACTGTAGGTATGTGCACGATTTTTAGAATATGCGTAACAGCTGAAAATGCGGAACGCATTCTGATTGATTAGGGCGGTTACGCGGTTACACGTTATACATATTACGCGGAAAATACATGCCGTGTGTGGCGGGGAATGCCACCCTCAAAAGTCTTCTCTTTGCTAATGCATAAAACGACAGGCGTATCCCTCTCGCCACCTATACATATACATATTATACCTCCGCAATAATCGATTATACCCTAAACAGCACGCATGTCCAAAATCGGGACATAAGACATCTTTAAGGGATGCGATTATGGAGCAGTGATAAACGATGATAAGAGCGGCGATACTAATAAATTAAAAGCAGCGGCGCGAGAATAAATGCATTAATCTATACATGTAAGTGCTTATATGAAGCATATAAATAATTGTATAAAGTATACAATATTATGTAAGTGTTTGTATGAAGCATATAAACAATTAAAAATAATTTAAATTAATTAATTTATTCTCGCTGCTTCGCCGTCAATATCGCCGCTCTTATCGGAATATCTTTATCACTGTTCCAATTTAAACGCACAACGCACCCTAAGATATATCTTTAACTAGACATTTTTATATGTCCCGGTTAATGCACATGTCGCTGTCTAGGTATATATGTATACCTTCTTATAAAGGATACTATCTGCAGAATGCTTCTTTTAGATACGCTTGAAAAAACAAACATCAATCATGCTTTTTTTTCGAATTAACGTCGCGCTCTGTTTATGCACTGGCGAATTCTTCGACGCTACTGAATCTACTCGATCATCATAGCGGTCGATTTTCTTATCTTAAACATATAAAAAATAAAAGAATGATATATCAACAACGATATTCCTGTTTATCTTTAGAAAGCGGATACGCGATATGTATAAACAATTACGTGATACAAGAGAAATTTCCTCGAAATCGCGCAGATCGACGGTATCGCGCGCGCGTGCCGTGCCGGAAATGCAGCCCCCGGGGCGCGGGCGTCGAAATGACATCCGACCGGCGGCGCGGCGGCCGGCGCGGCGCGGCGAATCTCGCGGCAGCCAGTCCCGCGCAATCGCTCGCCGTATAGTAGAAAAGAAGAAAGAAGAAAGAAACAATCCGTGAGGATACAGGGACGAAGCCGGCAGCCCGCAGCCCGCAGCTGCACGTTATGCAGTTCCGCCGTCGCACTTCAAAGCATTGCCGTCGCCCACGCGCGAAAACTCTCGGCTTTACTGCGTCCGGAACCGACGCTTTATGTCCCCTGCGTGATCTCTCGCCAAGGTATTAACGAGACCCTTTCCCGCCTCGGAGATTTCCGCTGTAGCACGCGCACGTTCGATCTTCGTCCGCTATGATCGTGACGAGAATTACAATTTCGTAAGCACGTTGGCGTTAAAGTGTAGATTAAGGGGTCATCTCACTTTGAACGCTCGAAAAATTCGCTATTTTTATGAATTTATTTTGGCAATACTAATGCAGATAATTGAATGAATGTTTTTAGTACTTATTACGCATGCTTTAAACAACAAAACATATTTTTTGTAGAATTTTTAGTCAAGTTTATTTCATTGAAAATACAACAATGCGAAGAAGTAAAAAAAAAAGGTTGGTCCACGGCGGACATTGTAACTCCTTTTAGAATCATCTGAAACAAAAAAACCAAAAAGATTCTTGATTAGTATGAGTGTCGCTATAGCATGAACCTCCAGAAATAATTTATATTTGAAAATAAAAAAATGGTGGAGGTTTAAAGAAAAAACATGCATAAAAGCCAATTTTTCGTCATGTTTTTTGACTTTTAAAATATGATAATTTCAATATTTTGACTTGATCGTGGTTCATGCTAGAGGTATTAGTGTTTTCAATAAGCCATACAAATTTCAGACCGATTTGTCGAGTAGTTTTTTTTTTTATCGTGTCCGCCGATCACAAAAAACGTGTTTTGAGATAAACGCGTTTAAAGTTTTTGTTACTGAAAAACAGTGAAAAAAATGTACTTACAATTAATCTGCAATCCCTGGTCCATACATCAATCCTTCAGCTTCTTCAAACAGTTCTGATTCTATCGATTTGGTCGGTTGAACCTCTTCGTCCAAAGCAGGGGGGGTGATGAAACAAATCTAGAGTTCCAGCTGCTTCGTTTTCTAGTTGATACGCCAGGTCGATTGAGCATTTTTATCCAGGTTGATGGCTAAAGTTAATGGTTTTTTATGTTTTTTGGGCCATTTTGTTTGTCGTGAAAAAAGGAACAAATTTTCTCTTGCTCATTTTTTTATAGAATGTATAGTTTGATCGCTAGGGCAATTTAAACAAATAAATTTTTAATAACTTTATATTGCATCGACTTACAAAAAAACTATTTACAGATTGTTGTTCTACGACCCAAAAAACATAAAAAAAAATTAACGTTAACCATCAACCTGGATAAAAATGCTCAATCGACCTGGCGTATGGACTATTTCGCTCCGAACTCAGGTAGAAAAAGGCTCGTAGAATCTCAAATACTTCTAGGATCTTTATGAAATTTTCACACAAGTTTCTCAAGGGTATATACTATCGAAATATGTAAAAAAAAAATCGATTTTTCAAATCGGCCAAAGTGAGATGACCCCTTAAATTAATATATATATATATATATATTGTATATACTCGGAAAAGAATTTTCATATATAAAATATATTTAAAAAATTTGTCATATATAAAGTATATCCATGGAATGAGCATGGCACATATCCGCGCGATTTGGTGATAAGAGACATCCTTATAGCATGCCGCATTTTGGCCGCACGCTTATTCGCAGATTTTTGTTGATTAATTTTTTATTATTGAGAAACTCGCAAAGGTATAACAGAGTAAAGGACTTCTCTATTTATGTAACACGCTCTATTTGCCCACAAGAGGTGATAATTACCAGATATTCTGTATATAATACATATATAATTATTTATTACGATACATTATATTATATGTATATGAGCTCAAAGATCTAAGTTAACGCTCACTGAGCGAAAAAAACGACCACAATTAACGCGTTATGACTTCTCAAATTCAGCCACAACGCGAAATTTGTGTCGTGGCACTTTTAAAAACGCTCATAACGCGTTTTGGCATATTCAAAAAAGCCACAAAGCGAAATTCGTGTTAAGGTTCTTTTGATAATCGACCAAAACGCGTTCTGGCAATGTGAAAATGCCACAACGCGTTGTGGATGCTTAAATTGATGCAGTCATGACGCGATAGTCAAAGTCCGTAACGCGGGCATTCCTATAGGATTGACATATTTACGAGGTTTTATGACTGCAAGTAAAATTAGGAACACGAATTTCGCTTTGTAGTTTTTTGAATATGCCAAAACGCGTTATGAGCGTTTTTGAAAGTGTCACGACACGAATTTCGCGTTGTGCGGCTGAATCTGAGAATTAGTCGGAACGCGTTGTGGTCAGTAATTCTTTCGCTCAGTGAGCGTTTCGGTCTTTGACCCTAACATATATCTACATAAAATATATAATGTATAATAAATAATTTGTAATGTTATATATAATTATTACAAAATAAACAATATGATTTAGCTCTCGAGATATACAATCGCAATATTACATAAAGGGCAATTAAGAGCAGACGCCGATGATTAAGCGAAAAAATTATTTATTTCTCTAATTACAAAACATTCGTTTCGGTCCTTGTATTGGACTCTTCTCAGTGTCAAAAAATATATAAAACCGCAATTATACAATAGAGCGCACGCGACAAAGAGCGAAAAACGCAAACAAAGAAGGCTCACGTGACGAAAGGAGAAGAAATGTGAAAGTTCTTAAGCGGGAGTCGTCTTTTTGATGTTAAGTAGTCAGTAGGTATCACGCCGCTTAAGAACTTTCACATTTCTTCACCTTTCGTCACGTGCGCCTTCTTTGTTTGCGTTTTTCGCTTTTTGTCGCGTGCGCTCTATTGTATAATTGCGGTTTTATATATTTTTTGACACTGAGGAGAGTCCAATACAAGGACCAAAACGTATGTTTTGTAATTAGAGAAATACATAATTTTTTCGCTTGATCATCGGCGTCTGCTCTTAATTGCCCTTCATGTAATATTAATAATTATTACATATACACATATATTGTATATTGTAATATATTATTGTTTTATCGCATCTGCTATCGTTCATCTACAGAATATAACGAATTTAACTCCCAAATTTTTCAATTTGCTTAGAATTTTGCGAAATATTATAAATCTCAAGAATAAATCCTATTTCTCAGTTAACTTGATTTACTTTAAAAAATTTTTTATCCAAACTATAGTGTGATAAGTACCTAGGTAATAGGTACTGTACTTTAGAAAATTACACTTTTATTACCAATATTTATAAAAACGATGGAAAACTTCGAGTGAATGTTTAGTAAAATTTGATCGTTGATAGCACACAGATAATCCTTTCAAGCTTAAAGAAATGTATACTTTTCGACAAATTGTTCTATGCGTAATTTAGATAAGAACTTCCAGATAACTATTCATGTTCATACCTGGCCAGTTTCTAAAGAACTGATAATGAGAAAATTCTTTTAAATGACAAAGGGCCTAGAGCCGTGACAGGATATGTTCGTGTCTACTATAATAATATTTCTGTGAATTTTTGTATACTTATTCCAACTCATTGTCAGTGAGAAAATTCTTATCCAGTCAAAAATTATTAATCGTTTTTTTTTAAATATAGATATTTTCTTTTTTTAAGAACATGTGTAAAGAAGATATTGCATATAATTATCTCTCGCATATATTTTCAGCCACGAGATTTTCTTTAAATAAAATACATCGTATCTCTCGCCGGCTCTCGCACGAATCTGGACATTTCCATACACATGCACACATTTCCATACATGGACATTATAATTATCATACACAATATATCTAATATTCCAAAGCACGTATCACGAAACTTTTCGAAATGGATTCCAATTGGAACTGTTTAGTTATTTCCTTTCTATATCGTGTTTTCTAGAGAAAATGGTATGAATTCCGATCGGAGTTTATTCCGAAAATTTCCATAATACTTGTGCTCTGTAATCTCGTTGATTTTAAACAAGACATAGGACTAACTGGACAAATAGGTAAAGCATTCGTGTCCTTGTACAGGCACGTACGTAGGTATATTGATACCTAGTTAGAACTCGATCCGTTCACTAGTTATCGAGATCTCAAAATCTCGGGTACTCGCAACTCGTTGCGTCGCGTTAATAGAGCCACGGCGGTCTTGCTCCGCGCATACTTACTTGGCGCAAGACACTACCGTGTCTCTTGATAATCGTGTCTCGTAAAACCCGTATCAGACTACGGATTGGGATTGAGATTGGATTAAAATTGAATCAATCATAATAGAGAAAAGTAATCTCAAGTTTAGTGAACTTTACTGATACGCGCCTGATACGCACCTTTTAGCATGAGTAATCGTTGAATAGAATAGTGTTTGTATTATCTGTTATCTACATATACTTTTGGTTGCGGCAGTATTTAAGAGACGTACACGTCTCGATCCTAGGTAGGCGAGGTATTAACGACGACCTGAACAGTAATGGTTTCCATATGTATCCCTGCATGTCTCCATGAACAACGATATGTTTAACCTGTGTGATTTGTCCTAAAATAATAAAGTGTCTCTTGCCAATACATAAAGCAATAACTTGGCGATATACTTTACTTGGTTAGTTTGTTCAATCCCGCGAGGCGCGACAGGATTGAGACACGCAAGGATTAAGTTCTGCGTTGTAATTGAATTTTTCTACAACATTGTCTTATTATTGAATATTTGATATATTATATGATCTTATTCAAAAGAATATAACATTGGTAGATCGCCGTATTGATCTTTACTTTTTTCCCGGAAGAGAAAGAATTTGATTTTCGGGAGTAAAAAAATTTGATTTTAATCCTATTCTGTAGCGCTATGAGCAAAGACGAGATAAAATGTGCAAAGAAAAGATGGTTATTTTTACTAGAAAAGTTCTTTAATGAGATTATACGATATTGCGGGCTATAATAGTTGAGAGGCCTATCTTTTAATTGTTCTCATTTAAGTTATTTAATTAGCCGCTAGAATATGAGAAAAGGATCGCGATAGAGGGCTGTAATTGAGAGTTTAATCACATGGATGATTAGAAATAATGTTAGAAATCGATGTTTTATACAAAAAATAATATATGTTAACATAGTCGTATAGGACACCACATTAATTACTAAATCAATGACTAAACGGTATAAAATTTCCGGAATAATGATATCTCGTGAAATTATTCGTCGTCATATATAGAATAAAATTATCGTCGCCGACAGACTCATTCAAAAAATATTAATTTTTGGGAGGAGAAGGGAGAAAGTGAGAAAAAGAAGTAAAACCGAAATAGAATAACGTTTTATAGCATAAAAAATAAATTAAGAAAAAAATAATGGCCCCCAAACAAAATTAATTTGGATTAGGGGCAACTTGAAGGTATCATTGAAAACATTATCTGTGGAGACTTCCATATCTCTATTTCGCCCCCCATTGCCGCGGAATATCATAAAATAAATACGTATTTCTTATATATTACTTTTTTTTCTCTGCCGCTGTTATATGTAGATATCGAGATGAGGTTTGTCTCATATCGTCAAGATTATTCGATTATTGTCACGTCAAACAAACTCTCGGACGTGACCAATCTTTAGGTGGAAAGCCACTTATGACGCACGGCGCGCCGTGCTGTTAACGAATATCAAAACGCAGCTATAGAAAATATCAAGGCACTTTTCGCCGGATTATATTATACTATTCCTAATCTGTGAATAATAAGCCATTTATAGTGTTGGTCGATATTTTTACCTGACAATAATGATACATATCCTTCTTACATATACTTTATGAAAATTAATCTGTGATTGTAAGTTTATAAAAGAGAGAGAGAGAGAATAGATTTAAAAATAATAAAAGACTCATTATTTTTTAATCTATTCAGGGATCAAGGAATGCTTATAAACAACTTTTTCAATTAACAAAGTTGTCAATAAATATTCCCTCTTCTCCTTTCTTCAGTAAATCCAAATTGAAATATGGTTTCCTTTGGAAGTAAAATCAATTTATTTCTTAAGGGGGCCGTTTTACACACATTTCCCTATACGTCCTTTTTTTATGGAGGTCACCCTAGAGATCCTCCAGGAAGAGACTGGTGATGAAACCGTTTTTGCCTCTATTTGCATTCAAATCAGAAATAAGAAAGACAGAGGTGTTAATATGAAAATGATAGACAGAAAGACTTTCGATATATTATTGTTCCTATTTCCTGTTTACATGCAACGGTAGGTGGCGAATTGGCCTTCGCTTCCTGGAAGGTTTCTCTAGGCCACACCCAACATATAACTGACTTTAATCTCAGTGAGTCTCTTCGATAAATTTTATCCTTTGTCAAAACTTTGTCTAACATTCATTGTTCTCGATATTTTCTCGACTTTTTATTCTTTGAAGTCGTGTATCATATCGGGCAATGTCTCGAATGAAACGTTGCCGCGTCGGGCGAAAGCGCTTTGCCCGGTAAGGTAAGAAATTCACGCAAAGTTAACTCTGTTTTTTTTTCTCTCTCTTTTATTATCATGCCAAAGACAGCCGGCGACGCGCGGAGATACCGAGCGATTTGACAAAACTTCCGTTCCGAGTATACAAACAGTAGAAACGAAATGACGCACCCCGAAACGACGTTGCAGTGTTGCTGTCGCCTGCGGGGGTGAGTGTACACTGCGCTTCTTCTTGCCTGTTTACACTTCAAATCCCAACCGGCTTGCACAGTTGGCGCAAGGAAGCGTTTCTACAAGTGTCGGCCACGGTATAAATGCCACTGGAGACCAGTGACTGCAGGTCTCGTCTCCTATCTAAGAGAATACTAAACATCCTGAACATCTAAAGATCTCGCATCAGTCAAATGAATTTAATAAAAATAAATTTAAATAAAAATTCAGACGTTAACACGTTGACCGTGAAGGTCGTCTATATTGCCGCTATCAAAGCTTTATAAGATACCTTTGAAAGAATAGCCATCTAAAATTTTTAATGATAAGTATAAATAGTTCGATAATAATATCAAAATGCGCTATTCGATCTGCCACTTATGAGAGTACAATTGAATCATATTGTACAGGCAGCAGTCCATTCGATGATTTGTTATAGTGTTAAGTGAACCGCAGCGACAGTATTTCATCATTATATGCTTATGATAATGAAATTTCTATCGAGGCGTGCACGCGCAAGAGTCAAGACTGCAATTTCGATTGACACTTATTATTAGATCAAAGTTTCGCATAAAGGGGCGGTGTTCATAGTCTGACCTTACATTCGAGATCGTCTTCAACTCTGGATCACAGGCTTCATAGGATCCTAAGATTTCATCTCGCCGATAAAATGACTGCATAGCGTTTCGAGATCGTACTTAAGACGTACCTACACTGTTCGCGATCGAGTCGCATGCGAGCTAATTCCTTTCACATTTGTCACATTTAATGTAAATTTGAAAACATTGCCCGGCGAGCTTACACGCGCATGCCTCGGTCAAAGAAGAAATGTCATTAATGTCATTATCGCTCGCATTATTGTATAAGTATATTATTTATAGTAAAATACTGTACGACATGATAATATTGTATCCTCATTGATATAGCGAGTCAAATAGAACATTTTTTATATTATATCACTATTCAACAAAAAATAGGGAACACTTTTTGTATCCTAAAAATTGGGCAATTTTTAACCGCCGAGACTCGGCGAAAATGAAAAATCATCATCGACAAAAAATTAAAAAAGCATTTCGAAGCTTAAAGTTTCAACTTTAATGCTATCGGTGGTTTAAAAAAATGTTTTTGTTTTGCTTATTCTGTGTGCCTTTTAAAAAAGAACACATTGTTTTGTTTCTTAAAATTACGTATTTTTTACATTCTATAGCTTGATAAAAAAATGTCTCAAAAAATTCGACTCAAGTTCCATAAACTACATTTTACCTACAAAATGCTTTTTTCTTATTTTCCTACGGTTTTTTTTACCGAGTTACACGATTTTGAAACTAAACCTGTACTTTTCAGAAATAATGGCGACAATCGGCGAAAAATTATCGTAGACAAAATATTAAAAAAGCATTTTAAAGCTTGAAATTTTAACTTTAACACGCTATCGGTAATTTTTTTAAACTTAAAAATCGACATTATTTCTAAAAAGCACAGGTTTAGATTTTTAAAAAATCGTAGAAAAATTTAAAAAAAAGTATTTTGTAGGTAAAATGTAGTTTATGGAACTTGAGTCGTATTTTCCGAGAGAAACTTTTTTATCGAGCTGCAGAGTATGAAAAATACATAATTTTAAGAAACAAAACAATGTGTTTTTTCTTAAAGCATAGAACAAGGAAGATAAACAAATTTAAAAAAACCATCGATAGCACCAGTCAAAGTTGAACCTTTAAGCTTCAAAACACTTTTTTAATTTTTTGTCTACGATAATTTTTTGCCGAATTTTAGCGGTTCAAAAATAGCCCAATTTTTAAGGTACGAAAAGTGTTTCCTATTTTTTGTTAAGTAGTGTATTATAAAACTATTTATAATTTATATCATTAAAAATTTGACATATGACTTTTGTCTTTTGCAGATATTCTAAAAAGTTTCAATAGCGATCACAATAGCGGTCACTGGTCACATTAGTCACACTAGCGGTCAAGTAAAAGTAACCGCACTAAATTTTTATTTTAAAATGAAAAACACCGGGCCTTCTGAACCGGACTTTTTTCACTGACACTTTTATTTCGGAACCAAGGTTTAAACTGTCATTGTTAGTGAAATTAAAGACAATGTCTATGACACGTCTCTTTTTATTTATCGGATTGACGAAAAATTTTACGGGTTGAAAAATTCTTTCCTTAGTTGAAAATACACCTATGTGTTGCCGATACACATAAAGACGCCGAAAGAACCTTATTACTTCGATTTATAGGTAAAAAAAGTGGGTTCTGCTGTATTGAGAGTTGCGAAAAGTTCTTTTATAAAGTTATATATACTAATAACAAGTGTGATATATCACTATTTATAGGTAAAAGAGGAAAAAAAGAGAAAAGAGTGAAAGTTTTATGACAAGAAAAAAAGCGCAAAAGGACAATAAAAGGTAAGAAACCCCACCGAATAAGGGCACAGGCACACGAGCAACTTTTCTCTCTCGAGAAAGAGACGCCGCGTGAGATAAAGAGAGACACAGAGTACTCTGTCGCGCGACAAAAGTCGCTCCTGTGCCCGCGCCCTTAGGCGGGCTGCACACCAGAGTGACATAAGACGTGCGACATGCGACAAATATATCTTTTAAGATATACAGGCTGTCCCATTTCAACTTAAACAGTAATATTTCTCAGAAACTAAGCTTTATCGAAAAAAATGTTTTAGACAAAAGTTGTAGGGTTTAAAAAGATCTATTTACTGGGTGTATTAGTTTGACCATGGGTGGCGTCTCCAAAGTCAGGTCAAGATTACCTTAAATTTTTTAAATAAAACCTATTTTTTATTGCATATTCTTGTAGCCCTTGTTGAGCCATTTTCAAAACACTATAATAAAGCTCTGGTTCGTTAAAAATTTCCTGAAATATTGCAAATTTTTATATATTTTTCATATAAAACATGAAGTATTTCGTAAAGTATTCACTTTTCGATGACTTTACCTTGATACTTTTATACGTAGAATAGTGAGAATTGAATACTAATATTAATTTTTACATTTGCAATTTTGTAAAATTAAATGCGTTTACAAGATGCAATCAAAATTTTTGAATTAATTTTTTCAGTTTTCTTTACAACAATTGATTTCTTGCATTATTCTACGTATAAAAGTATCATGGTAAAGTCATCGAAAAGTGAATACTTTACAAGATATTTCATGTTTTATATGAACAATATTATGACAAAATTTAAAATATCTCATGAAATTCTTAACGAAAGAAAGCTTTATTATTGTGTTTTAAAAACGTCTCGATAAGGGCTACAAGAATATGCAATAAAAAATAGGGGGTTTTATTTAAAAAATTCAAGGTAACCATGACCTGACCTTGGAGACGCCACCGATTGTCAAACTGATAAGATCAGTAAATAGATCTTTTTATACCCTACAACTTTCGTCTAAAATATTTTTTTCGATAAAGCTTAGTTTCCGAGATATTTTTCTGTTTAAGTTAAAATGGGACATTCTGTATCCTATCTCTTGAAGCGTACAAAATGCATTGTTTATCTTAAATACCCGCACATTTGCGCGACTGCGACATATGTCTTACGATATTTGTATTATAAGATGAGTAGTACATGTCTCATGCGATTAATATCGCACGATCTCCCGTAGTGCAAGGATGAAGGAAGACGCACTATCTTTAGTTAGATAAAGATAAACAATAAATCTTATCACTTTGGTGTACAGCAAAATTGTCTTACGACTTGCAATATACATCGCATGTCTCATGTCTTATATCGCACGTTGCATGTTGCTCTGGGGGCCTATACAGTTCTTGAAATGAGGTAAAAATTACAAAAATGAGGAAATTTACTAATAATAATAGTTTATTAACTTTAGCTATTATCGCCAAGAAGTGGACTTGTTCGACGGTTTACACAAAATCCTTAAACATTTATCCATCCATACACTACTAACTTAACTATTCTAATTATTCTTAATACATTGCACAGTCAACGCGGCCCCTATCTATCTATTCATCTATATTACACTCCAACCTCCTTTTCTTCTCCTCTTTTTCTTTCGCTATTCTATCTATATAATTTCTTCAATACTTTTCCTTTGGCGGTGTCCAGCACATCATTCCAAAGTCTCTCCAATTTTTCTTCATTATTCCTACCTAAATCTATAAACCAGTTCTTTGTCCAACTATCATTTTTACTAAAGTATCTACAGTTTTATTGGTCAAAATCTAGTAAATCTCACTTTTGTAATTTTTACCTTGTTTCAAGAACCATAATCAACCCCCTGGTGTTTGGCCCGCCTTAAATGGCAAGGAAGAGTAAAATTGCATACTAAAATAGAAAGGTAACTATATAACTTTCGCATTTCGAGCGAGACAGTTTGCGTTCCGAATATAAAAATTTGTATCGAATTCTTTATACCAGGCCACACTTATTTTTTGCACCCTTGTAAGCCACTGGTCTAAAAGACCCCAGCTAACTTTTCGCTCATAAAAGTTTCGAAAAAATCAACGTAGGTACTGTAATATTTTTTTCAATCAAACGTAAATTTTCTGAGAATAATTATGATGGTAATCTCAGAATTTGAGAAATTAAACAGCATAATCTTTGAAAAGTTTAATTAAATTATTGGTTTTTTTCTGTGGCTGCGACATAAAACTTTTTTATAAAAATTCTTAACAAATAAAACACATAAGAAATACATTATCGTTATATGGCTGCAGTGGTATATTATCTTTATATTCATCAATATACATATATAATACTTCAATGTTACAAACAATAATTGATTATTCAACATTTTTTATTTATAATTAATGTAATCGATTATTTAACGTTTTTCACTAAAAGAACTTAGTATAATTATAATATGTCCATATGTTATTATGTATTATTAATATTTCATTATATAATACATGCTATATATAACATATTGTGTATACAAGAATATATATATATATATATATATATATATATAAAATATATATTACATATATTATAACTATATTTTATACATATATATATATATAAATTTTAAACCGAGAAAATCTCAAGAAACCGTTATCAAATTTACAGTCAGGGATTTAAAAATATTTTCTCAAAGAAGTATGTAATTTTATATCTCATTGCTGAATAAAAGATTTTAGATTTTGGTAGATTCCTGTATAAAACTTTATCGCTATCGATGCGATATACGAAACAGATATAAAAAATTTTATAAAATACGTCCGTTGTGTGATTTTATCCTTCTCTACTCGTTGTCTCGACTTGAGAGAACAAACCGCGTTACAGTCGTCTGCCTGTCCGCAGGATTCCGTAATTTATGGTGACAATTCCGGCCGTGTTCTGTCTTAGTGCATGATGCTCATTAACGGGAACGTATGATGAGACCCGCGGGAAAATGCGAAAGCTGAATTTGTGAATACTTTACGATTCACCATCCATCAACGATTTAGGACTCTTTGTTTGATCTTTTTACAGGCGCATGTTCCCATCCGTGCAAATTAACGTAAGCGGTTTGCAAAAGCGTGAGAGCTATTATGTTCTCATGGAGATAGCACCGGCCTCCGATCGCCGGCACAAGTACTGCGGATTCCAGAACGGGAGCAAAAGCAGCAATATGGGTGGCTGGAGTTTTGCGGGACCGGCAGAGCTGCAGCATCACTTCAACAAGAGGATTTACACACACCCCGACAGTCCGGCTACGGGGAGCCACTGGATGGACAATCCGATCAGCTTCAATAAGTTGAAGCTCACGAACAACGCCAATGATCAGAATAATGTAAGTAATGTGCGCTGACTAAATTTTAGATTTTGGTAGATTCCTATAAAACTTTATCGCTATCGATGCGATATACGCAATTACAGATATAAAAAATTTTATAAAATACTTCCGTTGTGTGATTTTATCCTTCTCTACTCGTTGTCTCGACTTGAGAACAAACCGCGTTACAGTCGTCAGCCTGTCCGCAGGATTCTGTAATTTATGGTGACAATTCCGGCCGTGTTCTGTCTCGTGCATGATGCTCATAACGGGAACGTGTGATGAGACCCGCGCGGGGAACACGCGATATAAATCCGTGCAGAGTCGGTGTCTGGTGAAAACGACGATAACGATCTCGGCGCAGTCATTTGATGCACTTGTCAATTTTTCGCGACGGCTTAACTGTCGCTGGAACGAGTGGAATTAACGCCTGCTGATGGCACTGTTATTCTATATATTAAACAGAATGTCACGTTGTGAAATTTATATATCTAGATATGTGTGATTATAATGATTATATATACATATAATATAATATTTATAAAAATGTTTACTTATTTTTTATAAATATATCTATTTATAAAAATTTAAATACATATATATATAAATATAGCGTATATATTCTATATTTTTAAATATATGCGATATATTTAAATTTGAACACTTTATCTTTATAAAAATACAAAATTCTAAGTCGTGTATAATACAATATTCATATAATATTAAATTTTAATTAAAACATTTAGGAAAAGAAATTAAAATATTTAAACTAAAATATCTCTAAATATTCAAATATCTAAACACCTAAATGTCTTTTAACAGATTTTCATCGTATGTCTGATAAGACAGGAAGTCGGAAACACGAGGGAGATAAAGAAATGATTCTTAATTAGTCAAATTACTAGCCATTAGTGACCGAAGCGTCGATATTGGAGAATGGAGATCAGGAAAATACAATTTGTATAGCGCATCACGCTTTCTTACCTTTTTTCTTTTCTCTTTCTCACTTCGTTTATCGCTCTCTTTCGGAGTGTTATGTTTATCGCCTGAGAGGCGACGTGCGTGACACACGCATGCCCAGTTCCCACTTTTCAAAGTGGCGAAATTGCAGCCAATCGAGTTGCGTAGGCGGTGCGACGATGCCTGAGGGCGGCCGCTTTCAACCAACGAGCGTGCGCGAGCCGGTGACGTATAGTTAGATGGAGTTTAGGTGGATTGCATCCCGATTCCGTTTTGTAGTATGAAGTGAGAACTGAGAACTAGAACTGGCGCGCCTCAGGGCCTCAGTTAGTCAGTTCCCTTCTACAGCTGGCACGTGATTTCAACACTCGTTCGGAGCATTTCCGTGTTGCCTTACGATCGGAGAAGAAACGTCGATCATGGAAATGTTTCTTCAGAATTCGAACAACGTAAGACTGATGCCACCGAGTATGCAGCTGGCAGCACCGTTTTTCATCCAGCGCAAAGGTACGTTGTTATTCCGAGTTTATTTTAATTCGTCCTGTAATCAACAAAGGTGACAAGGGTAACTGGTGAACGTTAGCGGTTTGTGTTTACAGTGCGGGTATTTTGAATTTTTGTCTCAACGCAATTCTAGACGGCGTATGATATTTCAATGTCAAGAAATTGAATCATGTGATACCGATGTGTAACGTGTGAAAATTTCTCAGATAATAATTCGCGACTAATAATCTCTTATTCGAGTCGGTCTCTCATTTTCACTTCCTTCCCATCTTTTTTTCAAAATTAATTTGAATGCTGTCGTTGTATTATCGGAGCAATTATATTGTTTTTAATCCGAAAGTCTTGAACGCGACGATTAAATTATAATAAATTTTCAAGTTGAAAGAGATCTGTCGATACCAATCCGATGTGTGTGACGTGTAAAAATTTCTCAGATAATAATTCGCGACTAATAATCTCCCATTCGAATCGGTCTCTAATTTTTACTTTCTTTCTATCCTTTTTTCAAAATTAATTTGAATGCTGTCGTTGTATTATCGGAGCAATTATATTGTTTTTAATCCAAAAGTCTTTAGCGCGACAGTTAAATTATAATAAATTTTCAAGTTGAAAAAGATCTGTTGATATAGGTATTAATCCGATGTGTGTGACGTGTCAAAATTTCTTAGATATAATTCGCGAGTAAGTAATAATCTCCCATTCGAGTCGGTCTCTAATTTTTACTTTCTTTCTATCCTTTTTTCAAAATTGATTTGAATGCTGTCGTTGTATTATCGGAGCAATTATATTGTTTTTAATCTAAAAGTTTTGAACGCGACGATTAAATTATAATAAATTTTCAAGTTGAAAGAGATCTGTTGATACCAATCCGGTGTGTGTGACGAGTAAAAATTTCTCAGATAATAATTCGCGACTAATAATCTCCCATTCGAATCGGTCTCTAATTTTTACTTTCTTTCTATCCTTTTTTTCAAAATTGATTTGAATGCTGTCGTTGTATTATCGGAGCAATTATATTGTTTTTAATCCAAAAGTCTTTAGCGCGACAGTTAAATTATAATAAATTTTCAAGTTGAAAAAGATCTGTTGATATAGGTATTAATCTGATGTGTGTGACGTGTCAAAATTTCTTAGATATAATTCGCGACTAATAATCTCCTATTCGAGCCTCTCATTTTTACTTTCTTTCTATCCTTTTTTTTCAAAATTAATTTGAATGCTGTCGTTGTATTATCGGAGCAATTATTTTGTTTTTAATCCAAAAGTCTTTAGCGCGACAGTTAAATTATAATAAATTTTCAAGTTGAAAAAGATCTGTTGATATAGGTATAATTAATCCGATGTGTGTGACGTGTAAAAATTTCTTAGATATAATTCGCGAGTAAGTAATAATCTCCCATTCGAGTCGGTCTCTCATTTTTACTTCCTTTCTATCCTTTTTTCAAAATTGATTTGAATGCTGTCGTTGTATTATCGGAGCAATTATATTGTTTTTAATCTAAAAGTTTTGAACGCGACGATTAAATTATAATAAATTTTCAAGTTGAAAGAGATCTGTTGATACCAATCCGGTGTGTGTGACGAGTAAAAATTTCTCAAATAATAATTCGCGACTAATAATCTCCCATTCGAATCGGTCTCTAATTTTTACTTTCTTTCTATCCTTTTTTTCAAAATTGATTTGAATACTGTCGTTGTATTATTGAAGCATTTATATTGTTTTTAATCGAAAAGTCTTTAACGTGATGATTAAGATATAATGAATTTTCAATTTGATAGAGATCTGTTGAATCTGATCCGATGTAACATGTAAAAGCTTCTAAAATATATACTTTATACGAATAATAATCTTCCATTCGATTCTGCGTTTTATCTTTACTTCCTCTTCATTTTTTTCTTCAAAATTAATTTTGACACGCTGCCGTGATATTGTTACAATAATTATATTGTTTTTACCAAAAGTTTTTAGCGCGATGATTAAATTGTAATGAGTTTTCAACTTGAAAGAGAAATTCGTTTTAGAAAGAAAATGATTTTCGTGACGGTCAACTGTCTCGTAACGCGAATCTTGCCTGCCGGTGCCTGCGAAAATTTGAAACCAGTCTCTCCGTTTGCGGTGTTCTCGGAAGAAAAAGGTCGCTCTGACGGAGTCTAACGAATCGATTTACACTGTAATGAGGAAACCGTGTTCCTCTCGGTCGCCTTGTCAATCGCCAAATATCCCGTGTAATGCGTTCCACACTGGGCACCGACAGCGCATTTGATTATTTTGCGAAAAGATGAAAGGCTACCGATTTTTGACCAGGCGAATCCATTATCTACCTACTGTAGCTTTTTACTATGGGTTTACGGGTGCCGGGATAGTTGTGACCATAATGCTACGTGACAAGTGTGGTATCGATTCTGTAAAGGGTAGCCCCGCTGCTCTATTTTTTGTGTTACCTCACCCACGCCAATTTCTTTCTAGTCGCCCTCAGGCAGCGTCGCTTCTTCAGAACGCCTGCTGCGCGCTATTGATGATTCGTGTCGCGTAAGAGATTATCATACTGGCGAACAGTCATCGTTATACTAAAATGGATTCTAGAACTCTCAATCTTAATATTTGTATATTATTGTCGTATTCTCCGTTCCCTCTCCTTCTCTCTTTGTCTTTCTCGGGACCTTGGCTTGGATCGCGCGTGTGTTTACGTGACTTGTTGTTAAGTCGAAAATTAAGGAAATGTTGCCATTTTATCATATCTATATTATCTATAATAGATATATGTATATATATTTTCCTTATATTATATCATTGTATATATAAATATATATATATTTGTTTTCTTTTTTGTTATTAAAGGGCTATGAGAATACAAAGCGATTAATATAATTTTAAGATCACAACTGATTTATTTAAATTTTACCTATACCTAATGTTTCGGACGTTTCGAGATGGTTCCACATTGAGCCATCTTTAACGATGTAAAAATTAATAATATCTATTTCTTATGTTCCCCGTTGTACTGAAGGTGAGTGTTTCGAGATAGCAGGGAAATAAAAAAAACAAAATCTACTTTTTTGAAACATTGATGTGTAATTGGACTAAGGGATCGTTATCAAATAGTCCGGAGAGGTGTAAACGTTATTAAAGCCATGGTCGAAGAATACATGTTTCTTCGCGTTGTATACTCTTATAATTCTTTAGTTATCACAATTTGTTGGTTCATTATCGAGAGAATATAGTTATTTTTTTTTTTATCTTTTCTTATATTATCTTATCTATCTTGTCCTACTCGGGCAAAAAACTGTTCATATATATGTATATAAAATGTGTCTATATACGTTTTCTTTTTCTTGTATAATCTCCGTTCGTATATACAAGAAAAATAATAAGAAGAATTAACAAATAATTAAAAGGATAATTTTTGTATTTTTTTTAATCTGAGGAAGTTAAAAAAAATTAAATAAATAAGGTCAAAGCTTTCTAGAAATACAAACAATATATAAAATAAAGAGGGAAGAGCGAGAGAGAGAGAGCCAGCGCCGGTATAATAGTCAAGCGATAATTACAGTATTTATATGTAATATGAATTATCAATTAACATATTAGGTACTAAAATAATATTAATATGAATTAAATTAATAATGAAAAAACAATTTAGATCTTAATATATCACAAATAAACGTTTCGGTCTCTTAATTTGGACCTTCTTCACTGTAGTACAGAAATGAAATATCGTTAGGTGCCATAGACGGTAGCGCAGCCTCGCAACGTGCTCAGAAGAGCACGGATACCAGTCTTTCAACAATGTGACTGTTGCTTGACAAATCCATGAAATTTATGACATCTTGACATTGTTGAAAGACTGACATCCGTGCTCTTCTGAGCATGTTACGAGGCTGCGCTACCGGCTATGGCACCTAACGATATTTCATTTTTGTACTACACTGAGGAGGGTCCAAATTAAGAGACCGAAACGTTTGTTTGCATGTATATATTAAGATCTAAATTATTACATATGAATATTGAAATTATCGCTTAACCATGACCGGCGCTGGCTCTCATTTGTCTCTTTATTTTATATATATTGTTTAGAAAAAATAGCCTATATTACATGTATAATTATATATTAAAATCATATATATATATAAATGTAATAATTGTATATAAAATATGATTATATATAGAACATCGTGTAATCTAATCGCAATTTTACTTTTTGTAAAAAAAAAACAAAGCAAAAGTTATTTTGCTAATTATTTTTCAATTATTCTTTTTATTATTTTTTATATATATATACGGAAATTATAGAAACGAAAGAAAACATATAGGAAAAGTTTTATATATAATTATATGTATAAACAATTTTTTTCCGGGTATATATATGACATATGTGATCGTAGTCCAATAATTCTTAAAAGAAAATGAATTCTTACCTATAATCTATAATATATAAATTAAAATATTGTCTAATGAGGCTGGCATCTTGAGCTGATATTTACATAATCAACGTTTAACTAATCGTTATTGAACTGCGAAAATAACTGTGAAACAAGGTCGAATTTGTCCTTGATGCTGAACAATCCTTAAGGTGTAATACGTTAAATAATAAAACATTCCGTATATATCCTTTTTTATATCCGTTGACTAATGTACGAATTATACTGTTAAGTTGCAGATGCCGCGATGATGAATTCAAGTGAGTGGTTTTATCAACCCCCATTGCTGCCCGGAGTCAGCGCGGAGTTGCTTAATCAAAACCTCTGGCAGGAATTCCACGTGCACAATACAGAAATGATAATTACCAAGAGCGGTCGGTGAGTACCTTACACGTCCTCATTGCATTATTGTTCATTCTTTTTCAAAGCGCATACATATATCAAAGTTCTTATTTTTCTTTCTTATATTATTTATAAGCTTCATTGCTCCCGGATTAGCCTAACAACTAAGAATAAATAAAATAACTGCAATAAGGAAAAACAGTCACAACTCGAAGGTCGCGAACAAAGCCGAACGATAAAATAACAATAATAATGACAGATCTCTCGTGGCGCGGAATCGTAATAATCTCTCAAACTCGCGTAATACACCCCTATGGGGGGCAAAACAGAGAAATCTAAAAAAATTTAATATATAATATTATATAATCTATTTATCGAGATCTATTACATAATAATATAATAGATCTCAATAATATAAGATCATCGTCAAAGTCGTGATTGAGGATATGAAGATTTAATTATAACGATCACAACAATAATTATTCACGTTGTCGCGCGCGTTCTGACGCGTCTGAGTGGCGCTCGGCGGATGGCGCCCGTGCGCCTTCAATTGAACAAGCGAGACGAGATACACTTTCCTCGAGGTCTCTTCTTCGTCTCGGCGCCCGTGAGAGGGTGCATCGTGGAGACGCCGATGCGACCACTCCTCCACAGTCTGCTCTGCAACCGGAGGCCAGAGCCCGGCGCCACGCCAGCGCTTCTCAAAACCATCGCACGTATCGCGCGATATCTTTAGGGAACAATGGATCCGCGCCACAGGGATTCCGCAAAATAACGTAATACGAGGGCGCCATCCCTTATCGCTGATTTGCGAAGGTGCCAGCCGTGGACGCGAAACGCCAGATCTTCGAGATTAAAAAGGCACATTTTGTCGCGTCTTCCACTTTGAGAGAAAGTTTTCCTTTCCTTTTGAAAGCTTTCGTGGAAGATAGTTTGCGCTATCCTATATGGTCGTACGTCGAGGTCACTTTTTTGTCATTACCTACCTACCTAATGGTTACCTAAAGTTCCTTCTTGTTGACACACGGTCGTGGCAATCATTATATGTTTTTAACAAACTGTCCGCGGATCGCTTTTCATTGTGGTAGTCTCACAGATTTAACGCAGGTACCTATATATATATAGATAAGTTGTCAGTATATATTTAACGAGGTATAACAGTGTGCGAAGATGGAAATATGTTATCGATTACCACCAGCATGGGGTTTATTAAGAGCCGTAAAAAAAAGAGACCAAATTTTTAGAATATTTTAGATTAGGCTTTTTAGGAATACCTTCACGTATTAATGTATTATAAATATGATTTATGAAAAAATCACTTAGAAAATATATAAGAATATTGAAAGTGTATTCTCCTTTTGCTGTTTCTTTTTTGTTTATACATTTTTATAATTCGTTACTTAAGTCTTAAACAATTGATAAATTTTTTAATTGATAAATCTCATTAAAAGATAGGAAATTTTTAGTGAATAATAAAACGGAAAAAGAAAAATGGGCAACTTCCAGATTGATTTTACCCTTTCAGGATGAGTTCGGGCAACGAAAAAATAACTTTATTGCTTAAGTCAGAACATCCTCTATGTATTGCCAAAGTTTTTTCCCTTCTTAGTAACGAAATAAGGAAAACGTTGTATTACATTATCGTAAGTAAGAGATTACACGAACGTTACACAACGCTTTGTGTTGACGTTCTTTTACAAACGATTGAATATAGGCGAAAGGTTGGCGTGAAGATAAATTTCAGTTGACGGGAACGACTTAGCGAACGTTAATGTTTCGAATTTCGGTTCTCGCCTAGGGGGCTGATATCGTCGACATTTAAGCGTCCCGATAATAATCCCTCCATCACGCTTCCGTCGCTTTAGAAATTCGGCCTGACGCACATTCCCAGTCATTTTCTTAACGACTCGTTTTCAAGCTAGACTAGACAGACAGGCAGACTGGGCGTTCCGGCGTGACGACAATGCGATTAGTCTCGTAGGAGGTGTCTGTCGCAAAAAATAATGTACCGCAATGACATTTCAGGATTCATTGTTCGCCTCGATCGGGGGTCGGTAGGCGTTATAACCGCGGCTAGAGATGATGCATTCTTTGCTTTTTCAGAAGCAAAGTGGCAATGATCATTTTGACGCGTTAGAAGCATAAGTAATAGTCGAACGTGCGCGGAAGGACGTCGGATCCGTTTTCGATTGACCGAAGCTTTCGCCGAAAGCTATATCGAATAATTTCTTTCCAGATGGGACTCGAGGTGATAAATAGCGATAGAGATACGTGGAATTTTTCGTGGCCTTTAGCAGATAATGCGAACGCGCGTGATATCACGCGCCACGTTTTCGTGCACATAATATCGGTGTCGCGTGGGCGTGAAAACCGGAAGGGCGGAAGGAAGAAAGGAAGGAAGGAAGGAAGGAAAAGGAAGAGTGATCATGAAGAGATTTGTAACCGTTGAGCGTTCGTGACTCATTAAGAATTAACGTACTGTCTATGTTCAACGACTAGACTCTGCGTAAGTCTCCGATGCGTATTTCACGCACCAAAGCTCGAAGATTTGCGAAGGAAAATTATTCAACTTATACCCCTTCTCTGACGCGTTACGCGGCATAACTTTGTTATAAATAATTATATATCGGATGCTCGGGTTTTGCATTATGCAAATTTGACAAATTTTTTCGGCATTATAGAATCATCACTATTTATGTCATACAGTTTATTCATTTTATTATACCTCAGTTTATATGCAACATTTTTTTAATTTATTTCGTATTTTATTTTCCTAATGTTTCTTTTTCTTTAAAAATGTTTCTCTTTCGCGCGAATTTTTAGCATTTTCCTGCACATATGTTTGTAATATATAGAAATGGAAGATTTCCGTTGCGTGTTATATCGTTAGAAATTGCATTTTCCGAAAAAAATTGCATTGCCTTTTTCTGGAGTCTTGTTCGGAAGGCAACCTACAGTTTTGTAAGGTAATACGTTGAGTATCTAATTACGTGACACTGGAGCACTTTAGGTGGTCCAATATCTCTGCTGGTCGCTGTCGGGCAACCATCGATCGTGCTTTTAACTAGCTGACGCGGATCGTAAATGGGCGATCAGCGTTCTGGGGAAGAAGAAAAAGTCAGAGGACACATGTTTATATCTTTGCCAGGGCGGTCTATGTTGTGTGACAATAGCGACGAAGGTGTCTGTCTTTCCATTTGTCCGTGTCTCTTCCGGCACTTCGCTGTACGTGCGGAAACCACGTGCTCACCACGTGCTCCTTCTCCCGCTCTCCCTTCTCCTACACCCTTCTCACTTTCTCTCGCTCTCTGTTGTTCTCTTCTCGCACTGAATCCTGCGAACTTGATTTATATTCCTCAGCACAATATCTGTCCACATCACAATCATGTATCATTACTTTCGAATGTGTCTGGATTTTTTTCTCTCTCATTTAAGTACCCGCTTCGACTTCCGTATTTCCGTGCGGCATAGCTTTTCGTTGGTCCTTCGTGCCCTCAACTATGAACGTGATAATGAAGTGAATCGACAGGTAGTATCCTTCTTTTGTGACTAACGTGCGCAGGATAGAAAAAGTAAAAAATGAAGAAGAAAATCCTTTGGAAGATAAATGACATGGCTATCCGCTATGGTCTGTCCAGTTGGTCTCAGTTTTCAAAAAATGATTCTGTAGCTATTCACTACTTGATCCTGTTCCCAGAAGTTTTTTTTTTTTTCAAGTAAAAGAAATCTGTAATCTTTGTACCTTTTTCGAGAAGAGAGGTCTTTCCTTATTCTAGACAATTGTTTAAAATTCTTTAATTCTCGTAAATTTAAAAAAAACATACAAAAGAAAAGTTTATTATTTGCCGAAGAAAGAATAGAAGAATAGAAGAATATTTAAAGCATAGCGTGTGGATTTCAGGTAAACTTTGCCACAGCAAGTATTTTAACAAGACGGTAAGTAATAAATCCAACAAGAGTACGAAAAGAGTCAGGAAACATATTAGATGTATAATGTCGTGTACAAGGACGTGTATACATTATACATAGATTTGTTGCTTTTACTTCTGCCGTTTCTATTAGGATGTCATGTCGGGGGTATGTCGAAGTCGAACAGACGCGTGTGCTTCTCGCGAGGAGAGATAGTCCACGCGACTTTCGAGTGCATGGGCCCTGCAATCGGCAGGATGAGACGCGCGGGCCTCGGACTCCGGAGCTCGTGCCACCGAGATGCGGCGTTATATCACACACCACTGCACTGCAGACGTTATCTCGTCGCCGCGTAATTACAAGAGGCTCCTTAAACCAGATGCGTCTGTCGCATGAGCGGCACGAGCACCCGACAGCCGTCGCGTCGGGACGCAAACGCGACCTCTCCTTATGAATCACTTCTTGATAAATTTTTTGTTTCACCGCGCTTATTATCGCAATCGAATCTTGAACAATAATAAGAGAGAAAAGAATCACCTATAATAATGTAAAATAAAGGACGTAATTCTGAGTCGCGCCATGATTGCATGATATAATGATAAGGGGAAAGTAATAATGATAACCAGAGCAAAGAAAATAGGAAGCGATTGGAACTTTTATAATGGTGCGCCTC
Organism: Leptothorax acervorum; assembly: GCA_035220615.1. Classification (NCBI taxonomy): domain Eukaryota; kingdom Metazoa; phylum Arthropoda; class Insecta; order Hymenoptera; family Formicidae; genus Leptothorax; species Leptothorax acervorum. Next base: position 38,378 of record JASTWQ010000773.1, read on the forward strand.
GAGAGAATGAGGGAAAATAAATACTATTGCTGTTCTTAATAATTTATAGCTACTTCGAATTTTTTGTGTTACCTATATTACCGAAAAGTTTTGTCTCCGACCGTCACCGTCTTTATACGTAAAAAGCAGAATAAAAACTAAAGAGCAGAAATGGAAAACTGGATTTTTTATAATGGTACGTCTTGAATGAGGAAAAATAATACGATTTCTATTCTTGATAATTTATTAACGACCAGGATTTTTTGTTATACTACCGCAAAGTCTCGGCTCCGAACTCCATTGTCTTTATACCTATACTAACGTATTGACAATGCACCGAGGCCGGCCGTAGACGTGCCTATAGGCGTGCGAAGGCAAACTCCTTTGTCGGCCGACTCGATACGGAGCCGAACGCGAAATGCCGGGGTGGAAAACCGCAATTAGGCACAGGCAAACGGCGGCCGTTCGAGTTGACTTTCCGTGGAAATATTTGCGTAGCCGGAAAAACTAGTTGACGAGGGTGAAAGCTGGGAATTCTGCGTAGTAACAGGAGCGACCTTAACGCAGCGTCGCGTCGTCCTCTCGGCGACGCCTGTCCGTCGCCGGTACGTTAATGACCACCGAGGACCTTTGTTCTTTCGTGGAAGAGTGCGCGAATACTACCTGCGTATTCGTTATTTTAGCGTTAAAAGTCTTCACGAGGCAAAAGTCATCTATAAAATGACTACGTAGGGTACATGCGTCATTTCTAACCATAACTGGTGTGTCATCATCGTATCATCATTAGATAATTAGTGTTTAACGAAGTCTCTGTTTGTTATCATTTATGAATTATCGTTATTTATATTACTATGTAAAACTGATCGGAAGTACACGCTTTCCAAAGATTTCGTGATAAAATTGCTTAGGAAGTATCCGTAAATCCAACACTTTCAAAAAAAAAAAAAAAAAAAAAAATAGATAAAGGAGCAAAGCAAAACAAAAGCTTTTATTTACTCGATATATTCATTATTTCTATTTGTATCAAGAGACACGGTAGTGTCTCGCGACCGCCCCGTGTCTATTTACGCGATTACGCGACGTGACGAGTTGCGATATTCTTATTATACATAATAAAAATAGATAAAGAATAAATATACGTAAAGATAGATGTTTTAATAAAAACATAGATATCACATATCGGTCAATTTTTATTTACTCTTTAAAGTACATATGTTTTTTTTTTAACATTAAATCAGCTTCAACGGCATTGTTTCGTATGTCATCGAAATCATCCTATAACAATGATTATATCAATAATAATCAAAGAAAGATTATAATAATTTTGCGAATTTGCCATAAACTATTTTTGCAAATATGTTATTGCAATTTTTTTCTGATAATGATTATTAATATGACCAAAATGTTGGGACGAAGTTGAGACGACTTCGATGATACGTGAAACAAAGTCATTGACGCTCACTTCATTTAATGTTAACAAAGCAAAAATATGTTATTAATTTAAAACGAGGGAACGTTCGCTAATTCGCGGGACTGAAAAGCAGAAATAGCTCTTGCAATTCTGAGCCGTTCTTTTCTTTATTATACCTAATGCGGTGGGCAGGAGGACGAGAAGCTGCAGGGATTAAATTACAATGCGACTTTCGTGATTCTAATGTCGTGTTTTAAAACCTGATTCGTAAATTCCACTGACAATGGTCGGTTTTCATTTTGAGCGTATCAGGTATGGGCTGGTATGGGCTCAGATGCAATTAATGAGAGGAATAAGGAACAAGGGATAGAATTCATAGTCGCATCCCTTTTCAATACACGTGACTCTCATTGTGTCCGAGCCCTACAATTAAAGAGTTACACTATCGCCCTTTTTTTTTTTTCACTTTCTTGTCCGTGCCGTTATAGAATATTTCTTTCTTTCTGTGGAAAATTCTGTGCTTCCTGTAAAAAGGGATTATATTGCCATGGATTATCGTTTTTGCAGACATATTGGAAACTTGCTGAGCTGAAAGAGATGAGATTTTGAAAGCTGAATTTGTGAATACTTTACGATTCACCATCCATCAACGATTTAGGAGTCTTTGTTTGATCTTTTTACAGACGCATGTTCCCATCCGTGCAAATTAACGTAAGCGGTTTGCAAAGGCGTGAGAGCTATTATGTTCTCATGGAGATAGCACCGGCCTCCGATCGCCGGCACAAATACTGCGGATTCCAGAACGGGAGCAAAAGCAGCAATATGGGTGGCTGGAGTTTTGCGGGACCGGCAGAGCTGCAGCATCACTTCAACAAGAGGATTTACACGCACCCCGACAGTCCGGCTACGGGGAGCCACTGGATGGACAATCCGATCAGCTTCAATAAGTTGAAGCTCACGAACAACGCCAACGATCAGAATAATGTAAGTAATGTGCGCTGACTAAGTTATTGTACTTATATTGTAAATTGTAATTACTAATTAGTATGCAATCTATGCTAATATTTTGTCGGTACGAAAGCACATAGATAGGTCTTATTATAAGTTAGTCTATTGTGCTTCTTCTTGGCAATTAAAGTCACCATATTTTATGTTTTATTATCTATTTACTATAACAGTTGCGCTCCTAAAAACTGTGTTTCTATACACCTGTATATAAAATTATATATACATGTATATCTTCTTTTAAGTTAACAAATAACTTCTTTTATTCTTTTAGTAAATTTTATATATTTTAAACTCATAGAAAATTAAATTATTAGCATCTATCGTAGTTATAAAGTCGTAAAACGATAGCACAAAAGCTAATGGAGAAATACGCATTACGGGCGAAGGATAAGACAATCCCTTGGAGAAAACGTAAAAGGAGAACAAACCATTCAATTTAATGGCCGCCATTTATCTGGTTCTTAATGTTTTGACAGCCTTAAATATTTTTTAAAATCCTTATTTCCTCTCTTTCTATTCCCAATCTCCGTTATCCCGATCTCGTGTTACGTTTTGTCTACTATTTGTATTGCATGGGGGAGTATCGCCACATCCCATCCGGTTCATTTAATTCGCTTTCGACTCTTCTTTTTTCAGTATCTATTAATTATCAATTAATAGTGATAATTATGAGACACTCATAAGACAGAGATACGAATTATATCAGATAATTGTAAAACATCAAACGACCTCTGTGAAGTTGGCCCCACTTTTTCAAAATTCAAAAAAAATAAGCACAGTTCTGGTTGCCTCCTCTGGTTCTCAATCGATAATAGAAAGAGTTCCGTCGATTAAAGCGGCAAAAACACTATTTGAAAAGGAACGGGGGGCGGGGGGCAACTTGACGATTCTGTAACTTTAAAGGGCTATAACTTTCTTGTTTTCAATTTTAGCGCTTCGATCATTAAAGATAATCGTTAAAACTCTTCGGGGGGCTACCGGAACTGTGTTTATTTTTTTTAAATTTTGAATAAATGGAGCCAACTTCACAGAGGTCTTCAAACGAGATTTTCTAAGTTTCCTAAAGTTTCCTTTTTTTTACGGTGCAACATTTTCTTTCTATTTTCATTCCTCCAATTTCTCCATTTCTATATATTGTATATTTTTAGATAACGGTAATATACTTATCTGCTCATAGATAAAAGAAGTTATGATACAGTAATCTAAGTTCCTTAGATTATAAAGTAATAGATAATAGAAGAGGTATGTTTTTTTCTAACATGAAAATGGTGAATCTCTCCTCGGTCCAATAAATAAGTTTTAATTTGTAAGCCATTAAAAAAAGATATATACGTACATGTAGGTATATAGTATATAAATTTGGTACACGAAAAATATTTTCGAAGACCCGTGATATTTTTGTGGGTATTTGAACTATTCTCTCACAAAATTCGCTCAAAGGAAGAGCGCGTCTTGTGGTCGAGGATTAGAAACTTCTGGAGAAAAAAAAAAAGATCGGCGAACCGGTCAGTGGTGCATTTTCCGGTAGAGACTTAAGCTACTCAAGATGGTGCAGCACATTGATCGGCAACTATGGGAGATTAGCACGCTCCACGATACCCTGTAATCGATATACCTCCCTTTCCCACTGGGGCTGAACGAGAGCGGATTTGTTTACGGCCGACAAGGCCCCTGGCTGCCAACCTCGCCGTTGGTGTTAAAAACGTCGTTTTACGGTTCTCTTCTGCCTTTGTCAACGGCAAGAAGGACGCGTAGAAGAGCTCGCGGCGGCACTTTTGCTCGTTATTGCCCATTCGAGCCGATTCATGCATGAAAAACTTTACGATAATCCACAAAGGTGGATTAGCGGCTGGACAGCAGCGGCAAATAAGAGATTCGTTTTGTCGCGCGTTTATCTTAGTTTTGTCACCTTTTTCTTTAATAGCGGAAGCCGAGATGTGGTCTGATCGATCTGTTCTACGAAGATCTTATTCTATCTAATCTAAACCAGCTAATCATAAAAAGGGCAATTATGTCCAACTGTAGAAATAATGTTAATACATTTTTAATTATGAGCGATTCTGAGTTGTAGAATTTTAGCGACAAATCTTCACTAATCTTCATTTCAGCGTGAGAGTTGAACATAACTTCTCGTCTCAGCCAATTCGAAATAGGATTTATTTAATATGACTATCGAAATATTTAACATTGAAAATTAAAAGAAAACAATTGAAAGAAATTAGTTCTTGTTAAATATTCAGTAAAGAAATTTTACTAACAATAAGTAGAAATTTTTTTTACCCTTTATTATTATCTTTTATTAAGAAGATATTATATACAGTCAAAAGAAAAATAGATGAATTTGAAGCATTTTTCGAATAAAGAACTGTATAATTGTGTGTAGCTTTATTACATTTCTTTATTTTTCAGTGTTGAAAGTTTTGATAATCAAACTTCATGTGAAATACACAAATATTCAAGGAGAAAAGTCTCGTTATTTCTGTTTGTGTCTCTGAAGGTTACTTCGCCAAAACTTTCGTAATATAGAATTCCTCATAATATGGACATTTTCTATCGTTTAACATTTTGACTGCCACTCGTAAATTTACGATTTTGTTTACCCGGCTAGGATTAATAATTTTACTATTTTTAAGTATTTATAAAATATAATATAATAAGTATTTATAAAGAGTAGACATTAAAAGAAAAACAATAAAATATTAAAGTAACACACTAAATTTATTAAGAATAAAATTATTTTCTATTTCTTTGCTTGCATCTATTTGTTTCAATTTGTTTCGTAAAGAGATCTATTATTTTGGTTTGTAACAGTTTTATTTATTCTGTAATTATATACATCATTAAATATTTAATAATATAAATAATATGTGATACATAATATATACTATACTATATTATTTATATTATTATATGTATATGCATATATAAAAATATATTTTTTATTTTTATTTATTCCTTTTTTATGGTTTATTTTGACTCTGCATATTTTATAAACAGTCGCACACTTCTCGTGTGCATTTGGCCCAAGCTCCTGTTGAAATCAATTTGGCAATCAAAGTGTTAAATGATTTCTGCAGACTCAATGAGATTTGTCGAAGAAAGGTATATGAGATATTTTTCATACTAAAACATAAAAACGTCTTACCGCGTCTTTAACTGCGTAAAAAATGTGAAACGTCAGTAACGACTACCAGATCGCGTATTGAGAAGTGGTGCATCTCGCTCTAGATTCATACGAGAGATCCTCGGTGCGGCGCGGAGACATGTGATTCCAGGAAGGTTGCAGGGCTTTAGTCTGGTTTTCGGGAATCGCGTCTGTGTCTACCGTCGGCCTCTTTAGTGAGGCGCCAACTTATCTCGAAAAAGCGGCGCCCCTTTTACCCAGTTCCTCAAACTAATTACGAATTTAATAAAATTCCCGGCGCTTCGTCCCTCCCCTTCCGCTCCTCCGCCCCCAGCCTCATCTGCAACTAACAGAAAGGGCCTCTTCTCTCGTACCCCTCCCCCTTCCACCTCTTCGGGATCGTCTTTCGCAATGCAGATACCGCGTAACGGCGATCCTTTTTTTTTCACATTTAACACTCGAAAATATAAGAAATTCGTATAAAAGAGCAAGATCCATTTACAAACGACGTATGACGCATGAGTTCTCTCTCTTTCTCTCTCAGGGTTTTGATATTTTTCTAATTGGTGAGAAATTGCATTGTTTAAACGCTAAGTGTAATAGATATGATACTAAAATATTGATGCGTTTAATAATAGTTTAATAAAAATTTAATAAGGATTTAATAAATTTTTGACATTGCTGATTTTAACGATGTGCCATTGAAAGTCGCTTTAATCTCATTTTTATTTTTTTTAATTATAATAATTTAAGAGAAAATTTATATTACAGGTGGTATTAACATCGATGCACAAGTACGTTCCAAAGATCTGGATAATCCATTGCTCCAACGCGAAGAACATCACCGAGCTTTTTTCTTATCCAGCCACGTCGTTCACTTTCAAGGAGACGGAATTTATCGCGGTTACGGCATACCAAGTACGTATTATAGCATAAAGTAAAAATATCGGATCGATATTTTTTGTGATATTCGCGTTTTAAGAGCTATATAATTTAACCCTTTGCGATTCTATATCGCACGCACGCGAGAGATTCGTTGCGATAGTCTGTCGTATAATTCTTCACATGCAAGCATTTGAATCTGTACTGTGTGATTACAATTGACAAATTATATTTTTATCCACTTGATCTCCATAAATTCCTCTATAAGTAATAAACATTTTTCTATTCGTGTTAGATCAGCCGATTATAGAAATTGAATTGAGGACGCAATAATTGATTTTCGCTTGTTTGCGAGAAATAGTTTGGACCGTAAAGGGTTAAGACTATGAAAGTTATATATAGGTACTTTAATTCCTATATTCCTTCTTTCTTTTTTTATAATAATAATAATAATAATATATTTTATTATTTTTTTTACACATCTAAAAGAGATATAAACAAAAAAGTAAAGGGCACTGAGAGTCGACGCGGTTCAATGCGTTGAAATATCAGATTACTGATTTATTAATTCATTGTACATTCAATCCGTACGTTTCGGCTCAGGATTGAGCCATCTTCAGCGATATAAATTAATATTTGATCAAGTTCTCCATTATACCCAGGTAGTCAAGAGAACGAGAACATTACACAGAAAGTCATTATCAAAGAATTAAATACAACGTTTTATCCGAAACAGCACACGATAAAGAGTTTTTTGATCAAGTTCTCCATTATACCCGGATAGTCAAGAGAACGAGAACATTACACAGAAAGTCATTATCAAAGAATCGTTTATCCGAAACAGCACACGATAAAGACTCTTTATCGTGTGCTGTTTCGGATAAAACTTCGTATTTGATTCTTTGATAATGACTTTCTGTGTAATGTTCTCGTTCTCTTGACTATCTGGGTATAATGGAGAACTTGATCAAATATTAATTTATATCGCTGAAGATGGCTCAATCCTGAGCCGAAACGTACGGATTGAATGTACAATGAATTAATAAATCAGTAATCTGATATTTCAACGCATTAAGAACCGCGTCGACTCTCAGTGCCCTTTACTTGTTTGTTTAAATTTTCGAGAGTCCTTGACCTTTTATTTAAAAGAGATATCTTGTTCAGAGACGTAAAGTAACCGCGTAATTTCTCCGTGGCAATTGTGTCTAACGCGGGAACACCCGCGCATTTGCGTTATTTTTGCAGAACGAGAACATCACGAAGTTGAAGATCAATAACAATCCATTCGCGAAGGGATTTCGCAAGACGGGTCAGTCGCGGTTCAAGCGCAAGTATAACCAGATCGATCAGGTCCAATCTGATTCTAGCCCCGACGAAGAGGTCTCTTTGTCCGACGTGAGTCACGTGAGCGAGCGAGATAGCGTCGTGAGTAACGCGGGGGACTCAATGCAGGAGTCGGCGGAAAGACTCACGGTCACGGCCGAGAAAAGCACGGACAACGATGCACGCGATGATGCCAGACCGATCGCCGTGAACCCGCCGGTACCGATCGCCGCGAATCGCCCGAGATCACCAGTGAAGGCTGCAGAGAACCATCACGAGGTACCCTTTCACAGACCCTGGATGACCCCCCCGCATAGCCGTCACCAAGTGACACCATCATATTGCAATTCGCTATATTGCAATTCGTTAAATTGCAATTTGCATTATTCGTATCACCAACCATATCACCAGTCGTTTCCCCAGTACTTGTACTCACAAAATGTGGCATTGCAAAACTATTATACGAGTAGATTGCGTGATTACTACCAGTTGTGTAATTATTACTACGATTACCCTAGACTGTGATGCATGCGTACGTACGCTGTTTTGTTTTTCTTCTCACGATTTTATTGCCAAATAAATTTATGAGTTTTATGAAGATTGAAGAATAAACGTGCGATCAAGACTGAAATTTTTAAAATTGCCGTTCAAGACGGCGGATAAATAATATTAAAGTAATACATATACATTATATTTGCATATTTTTACATTTGTTTGCATAATTATTTGCACATCTTATTCTTTATTCATATCATGTCATATGCATGTACATATATATGTCATATATAAACGTTCGTGGATCTTTAAAATAGTTTTAAATTTGCATAAAAAATAAAATAACATAAAAATAATTTATATATCATGTATCTCCCATAAATTTCATAATATATATATTTAATATATGTATGTATATTAAATGAAGATGAATTTTATGAGATACTTCAAGATAAATGGGACGTTAACTAAGTTATTTCAAAGATCTATAAACATTTCTACATGATTATGCACCAAAGATTGTTACATTAGATAAATATTTAGTTAAGTAATACCTCCTGTAAATGGTTTTAATAATATGAGTTGAAACTCATTTTACAATTTGAGGACTTCACGTGAAAAAATTTAATGTGAGTTAACAGCGATAAAATGTTTTGCGTACGCTATATGTACATTTTATTATTCCTACGTGCTGTTATTGATAGAATATTAAAATGAAAGATTTATTTTAAATGAGCGAAACAACGAGATCTGACAATTTGTAATATAATGTATAGTTATGTATTTTGTTGCTGAGATGTAAATGTATAAATAAAACATCGAAATACAAGATATTAAAAAATAAAACATTTTTGGATTTAAAAATTAAAAGGTTCGTGATTTTACAATTACGAATAGTATATAAAAATTAAATTAAATCTAAGATTTTATATAAAAATTATCGAAGGAATATGAATATTCATTTTTACATAAGCAAGTCTCTGCTATGACTATTATCACAAATATATTCTAATAACAAGTATATTTCGGTGCGAAAGCTTTGCGGAGCTGCAAATACAGTGTGATACACTCGTGACATTTTTCACGACATTTTTATCGCGTTTAACAACCGTACTTACCTATAAAGTGTCAGCGAGGTCGAATATTTACAAATGCTGTTGATCTTGTCTGAGATGGAGCGTCAAATCGGCATCTTCCAGAGGAATTCGCCGTTTCGTTGCGAAACGAATTTGTTCTTCTATTCTTAATGATGTACAATTAATAACAATGGAAAAAGAAATAGGGGGCAATAACGAAATCGTCCGATTATCATGCGATCATTCCGCTGTCGTTTCCTATTTTTTTTCTCATGTAGATTCGCTGTAACATTTATGTATATTCGTCTACGAAGACACGACATATTCGTCTTCCTTTAAAAGCGCGGAATTAACGACGACGCGCATCGTATATATTTGTTTCTATATATATAGTTATATACATATATAATGTATATGTTTATATATATATATATATATAATGTATAAAATATATATAACATATACATATATATTTCATATCATATATTACATATATAAGTTATTTTGTGTAATATAATGTATAATATAAAAAATATATATATAATGTATGGATGTATGCGCGCGCGCACGTGCACGCATCTGCATATGTATGTATATTTGTGATAACTTTAGGTTTAATATGGATAAAAATGAATGAACAGTAAACGCAAATCTCTTCGACTTCGCATTTATTGTTCGTTTATTTCCTTTCGAGTCGCGCATTCGTACCTATATGGTTAAATTCGATGTTCGATGCGTAATATACAGGGTGAGTCAAAAGAATGTTTTAAAAATTTGTGAGCGTGTTCCTGGATAAGAAGGAAGAACAAATGTTCATATGAACATATGGTCGCAAATGCTTTGTTGTCGAGATAATGGACATAAATCAGCAGTATCAAAATCAAATAATGCTTTATTTGAACGTTTACAATTTTGTTTGTTTATAAGAGATGTTCTACATGCCCTCCATCATTTTCAACACATGCCTGAGCACGACGTCTGCATGACTGGCGCATTCGTTCGAAAACACGAATGTCCATTATCACGACAACAAAGCATTTGCGACCATATGTTCATATAAACATTTGTTCTTCCCTTTTATCCAGGAACACGCTCACAAATTTTTAAAACATCCTTTTGACTCACCCTGTATACTGAAAGCAAGAATACAAAGAAGATGCAGAGATTATTGCAAGTTGAAAGTGCGACGGATTTGCTGGATTTAGAGGAGAAAGAAAGATGAAGATTAAAAAAAGGGGCAGAGATGTGTGCCGTCGCTCTGACAAAAATAGATCTTAATTATCATAGCAAAAGTGAAATTTTTGATCGTTACATTGTAACCCTCTTTTATAGGGTCTCATCATCGGTTTGGATTCTTCAATTTTTTTTGGCTATATTTCGGTAATAACGCAGAAGCATAAAATCAGCACGTTTCGAACTTCAACTGCAATAATTTATATTCGTTGTTGATTGTCAATGGCTCGTCTTGTCACGTCGCATTGCGTATAATTACACGTATAATTAATTATAATATACTTAATTTTCCTTGTGATAATTAATTTTTGCATTTACATTAATTACCAAAGACTTCGCTCGCAACGACACAATTAGGCAAGACGCTGCTTTTGACAACGTTTAATATATCATATAACATTTACATCAACATTTCAATACATGTATATATTTATGCCCAAAGAATTTTTAGTCTCGTACAGCACGACAAACGGTCGAGTGCCTTATCGCGCCGCGTCTAATTAGTAAGAAAACCTCGTATGTGAAACATATTTTTACACGTAAAACCTTTTTATATCGCATTTATATACAATTTTTAATAAGATTATTGCAACGTCACGCATAGTAAAATGTTATTTTAACGAAGAAAAAAATTGACAAAAACAAAATATCATCTCTCTGCTTGTGGCGGGCGCATTCGATAATCGTGATTAAATCTTACGCAATAAACGATCGCTTTTGAAAGCGTGTGTGAATTTTCAAAGAACCATACAACGCGGCTCTTTGAAGATCGCGATCGAGCATTATTTAAGGTATCATGTATCTTGAATAATGCTTCAGATTTTTATCTTTCGACGATTTTTATACGCAATATGTCACTCATATCATTAATACCATTAAATAAAAAAAATTATAACAGACGTTCCTCGTGTCTTGTATTTACGTTAAAAAAATATCTTCCTTATCATTATTTCCACTTTAATATAATTAAATAATAATAATAATATATCAAATGATAAAATGGCGTGGAGATAATTGATTTTTGCATTTATATGCGCAAACGTCGATTGCGTTTTACAAAAATATTTTTCAACAACTGTAATCAATTTAGCATTTCACTGTCCTCCACGTGTCGCATGTTTTACAAACTCTCCGGTCTTTAACGCGTATATCTTCGTTTTACTTTTATTTGGGCGAACTTTTTCTATTTTTTTTTGCTGCGCACATATCCCTGCTATTAGCTCCTGTCTTTCAAGATACAATAAGCTTCTCCTTCCCTCTCATGTCGGATCTCTTCGCGAGACGACCTCCCACGCCTGTCGCGCCGCTTCTTGAAGCACGCTATCTGCGGCACGACAAGAGTGCAAGATGTCGGGTAGTGTGTCGCGCCTGTTTGTCGCCTCTTCCGCCGGTCCACTGATTCTCGAGACACTTCTATGCGGATCAGCAGGGCGCCGGCCCGAGACAAGGCTACTCGACATCGTCTCGATTGGCCGAAACACAAAATCCTTCGAGCACTCGAACGGAGTATCGGGAATTGGGAGTTCTTACAGAGAAACTGATAAATAAAATGGGAAAGCTGCGGCTCCTCATGTACCTATGCTGATAAGAAAAGATTCTATTTGTTCGAAAGATTGAGAAAGATAAATTATACTAGTCGAGATACTATAATGAAGCTATATTAAAACTTTCCCGCGTGGTCTACAAACGTTAATTAATTCAGCGAAGAAAATTGAACTCGAATATGAGGGATTTGAGAGATATCTTCGACAATTTGTCTCGGAAAAGGTTTATCAAGGAATCTGTTGATTAAAATTTTAAGGCCGCGGGATTGAGCCGTGTTTAATAAGATACATTTCCTGCTTCAATAAATAACGCATTACAATGTATAAGTACATTTTAAAAATATCGTTTACATCTAAGAAACTGCAGTACGGTTCAAGTCACTTCGAGAAGAACAGTCTTTCGCGTAGCTCTCAATTATATAATTAAACCTATATATATTCTTGCTTTCGAAACGAGTCCTTCGCAAAGTGGTTCCCAACAATTAAACCTATATTATTTTTATTTAGGCAATTTTGTTTTTAATTTTTTACTGCATAAATAATCCATTTGTCAATTTTAGTCCGACAATCTATTTCTCTTTTTATTACGCAAGTAATTTAATATTGTTTATTTGTACTTTCTGTTCAAATTCGTGATAGAGAGAGAGAGGGAGAGGGGTTAGGAGAGGGGGTGAGAGAGAGAGAGAGAGATTGATTGATTGATTGATTGATTGATTGATTAATTGCGTTATTTATTACACGCTCTGGAACACATCCCCAAAAGCGTAAAAAGCATTCGTACAAAAAATTGACAGCATTTATAGGATATGGCGCAAATAAGACAGAATATACAAAGAAAAAAAAAGAAATAAAGGAAAAGAGAAAAGAAAGAAATAATACTTATAATTAAGAATAATAAAAATATGAAAAATGCATAACAGAATACAGACAGTTCATCGCGAAGACAACAATCATCCATCAGTTAGTAGTGACAGTACAAGTAAACAGTACTCGTACAGTTTTGATTTAAAAGCATTTGCAGAAGAGAGAGAGAGAGAGAGAGAGCTCGATATACATATGGTGACTCACGAAACTGATCAAGAGTGTGCTATATTTACAACTTTTATCTATAACTTATCGATGTGGAAAAGGCAGTTTTATCGTAATATATTCAAAAACAAATGTTTTAAGAGAAATCTATAACAATTTGATCAATTTCATGAGTCGCGCCAGAAAAAAGCGATACCCGATCGATCGATTATTATTGGAGATACGTTCGCCGGCTTAGTTAGTGGAGCGCGTAACGGTATGAATCGCCGGGTGTATTACGAATACACCGCGGAACGTGACGCGCGGCGAATATGTAATCGGCGGTCCCGCATTCCCAGATCGGTTTGCACACCTTCTTCCGAGGATCCCAATGCATAAAGTACTTTACTCGGTTATACGTAAATTAAAACGGTATTTCGCAAACTGCATAAGATAGATCCTTTTTAATCTTTTTTTCTCTAATAGAACTCAAAAATGACAAAAATTCTGACGGATTTTTTGTGTCGATCGTTTCTATTTGCGAGTATAGAGATCGTTTTCATGCATTTTGTCGCGAGCAATCGAGTCTCTATACAGAGACTTTATACAAGTTTAATAAAGAAATCTTTTCTTTTTCTTCGAAGTGCTTGTTCAAAAGAAGATATCTACGTTGAGGAAATAATGCCGAAATAATATAAATCTAGCACGTCTCAGAGAGCCTCTATGAATCTAACAATTTAACTTAATTTACTTAACAAATAAATTCAATGCGATTAATAACGTACGATGGTCCATCAATTAACGTATCGGAGTCGCGTTAAGTCGAGCTCGAAGTTCGTACGCCTTGCCGATTTTAAGTTTTTCGTCGAGTTGTCGTACTTCACGTTGTTTTCTTCTATCTCCTCGTTGCTCCTCGTTACCTCCGGGATGCAGCATCTCTCGTCGCCGTGGCCGTTCCAGTATCTCGAGCAGTACGGCGGATCGGGGTTGCTGAAGCAGAAGGACCCTCTGGCAGTGATCGGGGTATGCTGTCCCATCGTTACGTATTCACCCGCCCGGGCGGCGGTTCTCGGACCCGACGGGCATCTCCTGGAGCAGGACTCCGCGATCAGGCTCGCCCCGCCGTCGCGGTCGTCCACGCTCTGCGCCATGAAGCAGACCGCCCACAAGTGGCTGCACAGCTGGTACATTTCCCGATCCGCGCAGAAGGGCTGCACCTTGCCGCCGTTCACGCAAAAGTCCACGTGGCCGACGCGACCGACCTCGCCGTAGTATCCGGCGTTGGTGTGTAACACCTCGACGAAGTCGGCGTCACCGGCGTCCAAACGGTTCACTATGCCCGGTCGGAGAAGCGGACGCGCGGGATCCAAGCCGATTATTCTGCGAAGAACGTGTCGTATCAAGATTTTAACACATATATTGTCCGCCTATAATGATCGAGTTTTGTAATGTCTTGCCACAATAGAATTTTTGTTATCATAAGCATATAATGATAAAAATACTGTATAATGTGTGTGTGTGTGATTAAATAGAAATATATTCATATATATGGTTCACATAATATAGTATGTTAAATTTGTGTACTCTTTACATTACATTGTTATCTAGCTATTTATCTTGTTCAAAATTTTATGTTACATGACATTTGTTTTTCTTTTGACAAGTATTTTAAAGAATTTTGATAACGTCGATTACCAGTGACCATCGGGGCGCCATTGAAAGGACGATAGGTGAAATGGGCCGATTTTAGCCTAAATGTGTAAAGTGTAACGTAAGTTATAGGTACATGTATCTCTTGTGTTTTTTTTTGCGTCTGAATACGCGACATTTTTATCTTTATCTTATCTAAACCCGTAGGAAAGCGGTCTTAAAGACTTAAAGAGGTCGCTTTGAAGGTACCGAAATAAAGCACCTTTCACAGTAATTCGATACCTGTTCTTGGTAAATATTCGAATAATATATTTTACGTCGAAGCTTCTTCAGATTCTGATGACAACAATTGCTTTACGAAACAGTATAATACAGTTATATAGTACAGTAGGTATAATACGAAAAGTATAGTATAATAGTGCTCCAAGCGAAGGTCTATCTTAAAACTAATACGCCTCTAGGCGGTGTAAATGTCCACCACTTTAACAATGTACCTATGCAGGTGCGCATCTGATGAGACTTAAAATTCTTTAAATAAGAAATTAACTATCTTCTTAATTTTTACATCATATTGATTTCGCTATGTTAGATTTAGCATTTTTAAAGTGTTTTATTTTGAAGTAGGTATTTCTTTAATTTTTATTAAATAAAGTAATAAAATTAAACTATAATACAAGTAATTAAATAATTGGAACAAAATCGTCACTAACCGAATTACTATTACGAGTAATTTATTTCGGACCCCTTTAAGGCGAATTTTGTGAGTACATATGTATAACTTACGTTACACTTTTTAGGCAAAAATCGGCTTATTTTACTTATCGCCTCTTAATTAAGGGCTGGTCACAGATGATCACCATAGCAATCTGTTAATATGTAGGTATTATATATTGATCTTGTGCAGCCTTAAGATTGATTATTAAATCGCGTTAAGCGTTCAAAATTGGTCAAAGTATCATCCGCGTTTTAAACGTTATCATTCTCGAATGTTACCATTTTTTCAGAACTAAAAATTCGTAGAAAATATTGCGAACTATATATGAAGAAATATTAATGGATTAAAACAGCGGGATAAAGGAATAAAGAAAACTCGCATAATTAACGCGCTGGATAACAATGTGGCATAAAGAAATATTAACGCATTAATATAAGAAAATTATATGAAAAAATACGAACAAAAAAATATTATAAAAGAGCTATGGTTAACGTTTTCTAGTAACAATATTATTAATAATCTACCTTCTGGTACAAATAAATAGATATTCGATTTTTATTTGATATATAAGGTGTCCAATAAACATTTAAAGGTAGATTCCTGAAATTATTTTGAGACAAAAATCCTAAAATCAAAATATCTAAACTATAATAGTTGAGCGCGCGAACTTTAAATGACCTGATTCGTTAACTTTAAACGCTTATAACTAAAAAATTATTATATTTTCAACATTTATATTAGTATTTTTATTTAAAAATAATCTCAAGAATCTGCCCTTAAGTTGTTATGGTATTTGTGAGACACCTTATGTATGGATATAAATAAAAAATTAATCTATACAAAGTATTTTTTTGCTTAAGGTTGTAATAAATTCTTTTTTGTATTTGTAAGTTAAATTTTTCACACCCGCTGCGTGTTATTTCGACCGAACAATCAAACTAACTATCATATTATGTCACAAAGCGTCGAAAGTAACCTGCGTTACCTGCGTAACTGTTCACAGAATAGGTATTTACCTGTGCATTCTGAAGAGAAGATAATTAGCCATAATGCCACAAAGGTGAGCGCCCAGGGAATGACCGACGCAAGTGGTTCTGGCGATCGGCAGGCCAAGATTTCTCAAGGTCGTCAGAGTGCCGGCGAGACACCTCGCTACAGGTCGTATATTTGCTACCGCGGCCGGATAACACGGCCGGGCGCATAATGCACCCCAGTCGACCAGAAACACATTGTAGCTGCCGTTTCTCAGGTAAGCATCTCGTAAAATTGCCATTGGCAACACGTCATCACCGCCTGTGGAGTGTGGATCGATATAAAGATTATCACTAGACACTGTGACAAATCAAGGACGTTTGCATACAAAACTGTTTGAAAGACGTCGCATTTCTAGACGCCCTTAATCTTAATAAGTATGGAAAAATCTAAATGTCCTTTTGTATCGTTCGTTTCGCATTCCACTGTCAGCACCAAAGGCTGCATATTTTAGAGTATTATAAGAATATTCAAATATTTTGTCAGTTTCTTGGAAAATAGTTTCTCGATTTAGAATCTGAATATACCTATTTCAAACACGTCCCCTTTTGTGGAAACAATTAAAAAATTCCACGACTAATATTTAGTTTCTGTTAAATCAAGATGATATTCAGTCAAATCGCACAAAGAGATTATTTGCTTTCGTGGTATATTATACACAGAAAAAAAAAGAATATTCTTGATTTGAAAACATCTTTAGTTTCAACGTGGAAATCTTGAAATGAGATTATATTGCGTTAAACGAAGAAATACCTTGTTTGAATAAATCATTTATATAAATTATATAAATGATTCATTCAAACGTTAATGCTTCCGTGGTAGAATCGTCTTGACGAATATTTTAACCGAGTTATTTAGAGTCGCGTTTTTAAAGTCTGACAAATCTGGTCGGCGCGCAGTGTTTCTGGCTAATGGTCACATCGTAATTGACAATTGAATACAGCCAATTAGGTAGCAGTTTGAAATTAAAAATTATTTATATTACATCAACGGACCAAAATCTTTGGTCGGAAATGTCTTTCTTGTCAGTTAAGTCGATTATAATAAATATATTGATAAATTATATAGTTCAACCAAGAAAAAATAGTTAATAATAAAATGTTGAAATCCTTATAAGAGGATATAGATTGTTTCGTATATAAGTAAGATCACTATAATCTTCTTATAAGAATTTCAACTTTATATTTCAACATTTTTTCTTGGTTGAACGATATATAAATGATTCATTCAAGCAAGTTTTCTTCGTTTAACGTAATATAATCTTATTTCAGGATTTCCACGTTGAAACTAAAGATATTTTCAAATCAAGAATATTCGTTTTTTCTGTGTATATCTATTTATATTTTAAATCAAATCAGAAATTTTTGCTTCGTAAGTAAATAATTTATAATAAAAATTTTTTATTTGACCTAACTGGCCATCTTTATTAATTATAATCGTCA
Source organism: Leptothorax acervorum (assembly GCA_035220615.1). NCBI lineage: Eukaryota > Metazoa > Arthropoda > Insecta > Hymenoptera > Formicidae > Leptothorax > Leptothorax acervorum. Next base: position 56,300 of record JASTWQ010000773.1, read on the forward strand.
CGACGTTTTGATTATTGGTTTTAGTCCTTCTCAATCGATGTGACTTTTAATGCTAAGCATCTTTAGAGAGAATTTTCATTTTATTATTTTATTTCTGAGCACACAAACTCACTCTGCTCGACGCCTGATAATAAATACAACCCCAAATATACATTCAGAATTGTTCCATTGAGCGATATTTCCGAGTTTCCCGGGTGATCGGGATAAAATATCAGATCAAAACACAGACTCCGAGAGAGTCACCTGCGTATCCGTGAATCAGGATCGCGTTGTCCTTGTTGGGCTCGTAATCCTGTCGCAGCCAGTCCGACTGCTCCAGGGGGTCCAGCAGCCGTCGCGGTCGGCCCGGCGTGTACAGGTACACGTGCACGTCCGGATCCGGGCAAACGTCGCGGTCGTTCCCGCGTCTCCAGACGCAATCGTCCTTGTTGTACTCGGCGGCGGCACCGCTCTCAATCGCGTCCCGTATCGGCCCTTCCCTCTTCGCCTCTCGCCACGCGATTATGTGGGCGCTGACCCGCGTCACCAGGAACGACACCAGGAACGACGTCGCGAGGACCATCGACGCCACGGGCACGCGCATCTCGCCGAGGGGGGGGGGGGGGGGGGTTTGTCTTCGCGGTTTGTCGATGCGTGCCTCGCGCCCACGTTTCAGGAACTGAGCGACGACGCGGTCGTTCCGCGGTGACTTCGTCGCCGAATCGTCGGCCACCCGGGATACCGTTTTGTTCCACGGTCTCCCTTCCTCGGGAACCTTACCTTCCCCACCTGCGTACTTCGCGCTCGCCGGATGACTATAAGGTACATTATGATCAGGGGGTATCATCTCTTCTCGGCCTCTTGAATGAACGTCGTTCATTATTAAATGGAGATGATCTCTTCGCCGGAGAACGGGGAACGTCATGTGGGCAAGAAGAGGTCCCCTGTTGCCCAATTTCCGCGCACGTGTATAAAAGTAATCGTTGTGAAATTATATTAGAAATTAGATTTATAAATATTCATTCGCGTCTAACGGATTTGCGTCTAACGGATATCACGTCCACATTAGAAATGTCAAATACGCTACATTTGTTTCCGTTGGATATGTAGGGTGTTTCGCGTTTCTTAAGAAAGTAATAGAAGAATCTGACATTCGCTCGTTAAAGAAATTCCATAATTGAATTTTTAACAAAATTAAAAATCTTATATATGAGATAAATATATAAAAATATAGGATACATTTTCGAAATATATTTTAAAAATATACGTATATAAAAGAATCTTTTATATATGTATATTTTTTTATTATAAGGCGTATTAGTAGGTACACGTAATACATATATCTATATTGTTACGCGAGAGCTTCAGATATCTTATTTTTTCAATTCTTCAAAAAATTAATAGACAAATCTAACGTTTGCTCGTTAAAACAATTTTATAGCTGAATTTTTAACAGACTCGACAATATATATAAAAGATTCTGTCATATATATATTTTTTTAATTATAAAAGGCATACAGATACACAATACATGTAAACGTTATATACAGTGGCCTTCAGATATCTCATACCCTTTCTTCTGTTCGGGAAAAGAGAGTGCTCGCATAAGATTGTTTACATTTAAGGAAAGTGGGTTAAAGAACCAGATATATATCATTCTTGCAGATCTTGCTAATCGAAAACTTGACCCTGAGACCAATTTATATAATATTGAGACCAATTGACGCAATACAATTTCGTCATACTGAAAAAGAAAGAATGACACGTCACTGCAGAAGCAGCTTTTTATAAATCATATGGGTTAATATTTGGGCACGAATTTAATTGCCCAACGAATACTGCTTTAAATTATGGCCCCTTGTCATACCTGGAAAAACAAAGATATATATCATGCGTAACGCACGCACGGCGATTAAGTGCATGAGTTTGCAGCAAAATAATTCAAAAATTTTAACAAGATAAATTTCGTATTGGAAAGGTACATTGCTTAATAAGCAGTTTTGTAATAATTACAATATCGATACGCAAAGCGTTGAGTGAAAGTCTCCGAAAAGTTCAATCCGAATGGACCTGGAATTTCCTGTTTTCGAGCATGTTTCTCTTCGTTCGAAAGCAGAACGACATATTTTTACATACACGTGCCTTTATATTCCCTGATTCCGAATGCATGTCCTACGAGTTCACGTGTAATCCGTTTGAAGAAACGCGAAGATATAAAATATCGAACATGCGCCAAAAAATCTTATTTTCCATAAATGTAACACGTGAAGTAAACACGCGTGATATCGTCGGATAATTTTATGCGTGAATTTATCAGTCAAGTGCACAAAGTAAGCGTGTAACACAATAAATACAGTATAGCGGTTCGATCATTTTGTCACGGTGACGCAATGAGAACAAAACGAAGAGAGATAGATACGTGTGTATAATTCATTATATAAAAGCGAATAAAATTCTAAATTACACGGCTCGTTCGTGGCAGCTGAAGCGGATTGATTGAGCAACACCGTACGGCGGAAGTGCCTGCCGAAGACGCGAGCCTCCGTTGCCGATATCGACGTGAAATATATTTCAACACATGTCACGTTCTCCCCGCCGCGAAGTCAAGTTCGATACATCAAATGCACAACGGTAAGTGACAACGGTATCATTTCACGTCCGTTTGAGGCCTCATAGGAATGACTGCTTTGCATATATATCCGATGTTTTGGAACCATATCTGTGCCACGATTCTAACTAGCGGACAACGCGTTTTAAAACAAAAGATTTATTATCGCGGCGATAGAATTAAACTTACATTCGAAATTTGAAAGAAATTCTTGCAAATTAACTTGTGAGAATGCGTAAAAAAATAAAATCTTGCTGTACGGCTGGCTTTCAAATAAAATGTTAACTAACTAAAGCGTGTTCCTTTTGTAAATAGGAACTTAGCTTCAGGTTTATTAAAATATCAAAGTTAAAAAACCGCCCAAAGTTACAAAAACTTATTGTAGGTAGCACGCTTTTAAATAAAGTGTAAGATTTAACTAACTAAAACATTTCCATTTTAAATGGAAACTTAGCTTCAGGTTTAATTCTTAAAACCGATGTTTCAACTATATAGCAAGCTTTTAAATAATTAATAGTATAATCATAAATCTAAAGTGTTTCCTTTTTAAACTTTAGCTTCAGGTTCAATTGTTAAAATATGTGATATCAAAGTTAAAAAATTAAATGATCGTCTAACAAACGGTGATTTCCTAATTTTAGTGAATTTTTTATGAAGAAAGGTTAAATTCGACTTAACTTTGTTTTAATATTCGTGGCTAATTGTACGAGGATGCTTCTGACCCATGCAGTAACAGGCTCATTATTCTGCATGGACTACATACGCGTGCCATGCCATTGAAACCACTTTCAAAATTAGTGCCTCATATATTAACATAAGAGAAAGAGAGACAGAAAGAAAACGACTTTCTCATTTTGATCAATAACTATACCACAAGATTTACATGTTGTCATGTAATTCCATGAAAAGTGAAAGCTTATCAAATCAAATAGTTTAACACGCGTTGTAGTAAATAAAAGCAATAATGTATCTTCATGATTTTTTGTACTAAAAATTTGCCCATTCTGTAAAACGTACGGTTATAAAAGGAACAGTATTTACGGAAAACACATAAATAATACAAAGAATTTTTTACAGTAAGCAAAAATTTATAGGCGTGTTCTCAGCTTGTTTTATCTTTTAGTGAAACTGTGTGAGATATCGATATATAAGTGTGCACTTTTTAAATCTGCTGTTAAATTATGAACTTTCTTCATGATATAGAGAGCTGTGGATCAATTCTGATCGATGTACCAATAAACATCGCAGCATCTATGAGACCTGTTCTTAAATAAAAAATACTAGTCTGAGCATTTTGGTTTTAAAGTTACACGGGTGCGATAAGGGGGGAGAGAAGAATCTTGATATCGTACAATCTGAGACGACTCATCCCACAACTTAAACCACTGATTAATTATTAGAATCTTGAGCCCAAATTTGAATTACGCTTCCAGGATTATATATTTCGTAAATATATAGAGACTCTGATTGGTGTACAGCTTCATGAAACTCGATATCTTTATAAAATGGAAAACATAATTATACTCTCTTTTCAACAAAACATATCTTCTCTTTAACAATATCTTATTTATCAATTCAAATATTACATACTAATATAACTATTTTTGATGGTCTCTTCATCCCATCCTATGAAATTAATCCATCTCGTAGGATCTTTGTTTTGTTATGGAGATGTTGAGATATCGGCATCACATGAGTTCTCTGTATTGAAAAGTCAAAAGTGTCAAATACTACAAATTCTTGTAACGTAAATTTACAGATTGCGATTATTTTATACAGGACAATAACAGATACCCAATACCAGAAAATACACATACTCTGACATATCTTTCGAGTGGCAGCGTGGTCTAGTGGTAAAGCGCCAGATTCGTAACCAGGAGGAACCGGGTTCGAGTCCACTTATGATCACAGAAGTTTTAATATTTCAAACTGCACTCCCCGTGCGAGAGGTAAGGAGGAGACTCTCGTGCGGAGAAACTGGGCTGCGTCTTTCGGAAGAGACGTTAAACCGTTGGTCCAACATATAGCTGGCAACTTATAGCTGTTAGGTGTATCCCCCATTTGCCACCTTGCCAGGGTGCTGTGGGCTCGAATCAGCTTTAGTCAGAGTATGTGTATATTTTCTGATATTATAATATCTCTTATTGTCACGGTCGATTTAAATTACTTTAATTAAAGAATAAAAAAGGCAGTTAGAGCCGGGCGCTGTAACTAGTGCGCAATATATTACTTAAAATTACATATCAAAGAAACGAACGTTTCAGCCCTTTCTTTGGGCCATCCTCAGCGTAGTCATATTCAAATCACCGCGAAATACATAAAATCGAAAACGAACGCAAATTACATTAATTCATATCGTCAATATTCAAATTTGCAGTCCCTATATAATAGTCACGAAAGATACGGTCCTTAACTGTTGTTCATGGTCTCACAAAGAGATAAGAAGTCAAGAGAATGCTCCGAGGCAAACCAGGCATCTTCAAATGTCTCGACTCCCAGGTTAGAAAGCCAGGAAGGGCGAAGAGAGACCTATGTCCTTTGAGTATCCATAAGGAGCGTATAAAATCGAAGACACCTGTGCAAGCATTTGGAGCAAACTGGATATAAAATATATTACGCAAATAAAGTAATGAGAACATTTAGTTAATTTAAATATTCGTATTCGGTCATATTCAGAATATGAATATTTAAATTAACTAAATGTTCTCTTACTTTATTTGCGTAATATATTTTATATCCAGTTTGCTCCAAATGCTTGCACAGGTGTCTTCGATTTTATACGCTCCTTATGGATACTTAAAGGACATAGGTCTCTCTTCGCCCTTCCTGGCTTTCTAACCTGGGAGTCGAGACATTTGAAGATGCCTGGTTTGCCTCGGAGCATTCTCTTGACTTCTTATCTCTTTGTGAGACCATGAACAACAGTTAAGGACCGTATCTTTCGTGACTATTATATAGGGACTGCAAATTTGAATATTGACGATATGAATTAATGTAATTTGCGTTCGTTTTCGATTTTATGTATTTCGCGGTGATTTGAATATGACTACGCTGAGGATGGCCCAAAGAAAGGGCTGAAACGTTCGTTTCTTTGATATGTAATTTTAAGTAATATATTGCGCACTAGTTACAGCGCCGCGCCCGGCTCTAACTGCCTTTTTTATTCTTTGATTCAATCAAGAGAGCCCTTTTCTATTTTATTATTACTTTAATTGTTATCTCTTATTGTTCTGTAGAAATTAATAATCACAATCTACGCTATACGCAATCACCCGCACATCTGAATTTAAATCGATTACTGAACCAGTGATCGGCAAAGAAAAATATTATTTATTGTTTAAATGTCAAAGCAATCATTAATAAGCAAAAATAAAATATTAAGTGCCAAAAAAAAAAAATTTTCAACTTATTTTTATTTACCTAACAATACGTAAATAATTTCAAAAAAAGATTATTTCTACAAAAATTATTAATAATTTAATATTATTTTTTAATTTTTAGAAAATTTAATAATAAATCGAGAATTATAACTAATTTTTTAAATAATGAACTAAAAATAATTTCTAATTTTTCAAAAAATAAAAAAATTTTTAATTTTCCAAAAAATTAGTAATTAAATAAAAATATTTTTTAGTTTTTTAAAAGTATTAATTCCATTGCTTGAAAGTTCTCAGCAACTGAGAAAATATATCTATTAATTAACCTAGTCGACATTTATTAGATTATATTAATGAGTATGAGCTGTTGTTCTTAAGTTTCCCTCCCCTTTTAGTGTGCATATGACATACAATTTTGCTTTCTCCTCATAGAGAGTATTGTTTTGTGAAAAAAACAATAAATCTCAAGCTTAAATGTTTGATAAAATTGGTATTGATTGATTAAAGAAAAGGTGTGTTTAATAAAAAAAATTATATATATTGCTTTATCTAGAATGAGATCATTTGATTCAGTTATTAAGTTTTTCTGGGTAATCAACGTCAAAGTTAGAAACGTTAAAAATTATTTATATTAAGAAATATTTAAATAAATAAGAAAAATACGTATATGGACACGTAAAATCAAAATTCACAATTATTTGTTACAATTATTATTATGATTAAATTATAATTGTTATGTTTGAGGGGGGTGAGTGGAGCGTACGAAGCACGTATTATGTAGTTCATCTAGTAATTACAAATTTTCCCAACAACACGAATTTTAATACGAAAAAACTTGTTTAGTATAACTAACTTCATAGTTTCCTTTGCCTTTCTGCTGCAACTGATATATTCCTAAAGGATACTTTATAAATTAATATATGGTTAATTTTCTCAAAAATTAGTAATATTTTCTAGCAAATACTAATTGTTTAAGAAACAAATAATATACTTTTTAAAAACTACTAATTTTTCAAAAAATTAGAAATATTTTTTTCTAAATAAGTAATTTTTTTTAAATTGTCAATCTATTTCAATATAATTGCCAATTTTTTAAATTAATAGCTATATATTTCTGATTATTTATAAATTTCTCAGACAGAGTATTATATTTCTAATCAATTAATAATTATTTTAAATTAAGAGCTTAGTATTTTATTAATTACCAATTTTTTATTATAATAATTAAAATTAAAACCATTCAAATTTTTTATTTTTGATTAATTGAAAATAATCGCCAATATCATTTCTAAAAAATGTTTGCCGATCACTGACTGAAACTTCCTAGGAGGCCCTATGTTCCACTCAGGAATTAATGAAACTAATCATTACCGGATAATTTTTAAAAAGTAAATTGATTTACATATCCCAAAGTGATAAACAAAACTATACAAAGGTATTTGTTTATCACTTTGGGATATGTAAATCAATTTACTTTTTAAAAATTATCTGGTGATGATTAGTTCCATTAATTCCTGAGTGGAACATATATAGGGCCTCCTATGAAGTTTCAGTAATCGCTTTAAATTTAGATGTGCGGGTGATTAGTTCACAGTACCCTGGCATGGTGGCAAATGAGAGATACACCTAACAGCTATAAGTTGCCAGCTCTATGTTGGATCAACGGTTTAACGTCTTCCGAAAGACGTTCAGTCCAATTTCTCCACACGAGAGTTCCCTCTTTACCTCTCGTACGGGGATTGAGTGCAGTTTGAAATATTAAAACTTCTGTGATCAGGTGGACCCAAACCCGGTTCCTCCTGGTTACGAGTCTGGGCGCATTAGTCAGAGTATGTAGGTATATTTTCTGGTATTATCTGTTATTGTCCTGTATAAAATAATCGCAATCTCTAAATTTACGCTATAACGCAAGAGTTTGTAGTATTTGACACTTTTGACTTTTTAATACAGAGAACTCGTGATGCCGATATCTCAACATCTCTATAGTAAAACAAAGAACCTGCGAGATCATGGATTTCATAGGATAGGATGAGTCCCGGGATATCATGTTTTGCTATGGAGTTGTTGAGATATCATCATGAGTTCTCTGTATTAAAAACTCAAAAGTGCATGTCAAATACTACAAAATCTTGTAGCGTAAATTTAGATTGCGATTATTTTATACAGGACAATAACAGATAATACCAGAAAATACATATACTCTGACATATCTTTCTCCAATGAAACATGATGAATGAAATAGTTTTTCATAGTTTAGGAATTTTGGTAGCCTAATTATACCAGGGGCAGTATGAAATATGCTAGAATGTTCTGGTGGTTCTCGGCAACAAATATTTTCTTCACAAATTAATAGATAAATCAACACGATCCTCCTCTCTTACGGATACTCTGCCATCAAAGGGATATTGATTACAACTCTCGGGATATAAAGGTTGATAATGAGATGTCATATTTTCTCTCTGAAAGAAGAGAAAAAATGTAGAGAATATATATGACTCTTGAACTAAAGTGATTGAAAACAAAAGGTATTCTTTTTATTACTAACAAACCGTCAGGATTGCAAACAGATAAAATTTTGAAAATTAAAATAGGATATAAAAAAATAATAATAAAATTGTCTTTCCTTTTTCTAATTTTATCAATTTTTTATTTCCATTTGGGATAATATGTATACAGGGTGTTCCACTTCAATTGCACACCTTGAATATCTTGTAATTAAATGACGCATTTCCGTGGACAATGTTTCAAAAAAAAATTTGTTTGGTCCTGAGGGAGCCATAAAAATCTCTACCATTTGTTTGATCTTGGATGAAGGCGTTAAGATCACGTCAACGTCACCTTATCATTTTCTTAAATCCATATATTTAATTATAGCATGTTCTTGTAGTCAACATCGGGATGTTTTCGAAACACTGGTTACAAATCAAACAAGGATTACGATGGAAGAACTTGCGATATGATAGATCGTTCTTCGGCCAGGTCAGGTAAAGGTGTGCTGCTCTGGAATAATTTTGTCGACTTTCTCCAAGAACTAGTAAAATATCAACAATCTCGTTCATTTGATAATCTGCCATTTCATCTTTCTATATCTTTTTATCCAACATTGGGAAATTTTATACGACTAGGTAACTTCTGTGTGGTACAGCTTGGGTAATGCTAATGCTGACAGTACTTATCCAGACAATTAACACGCATTAACGCATATCTCCCGATTTGAGACAATTATGTTCACTAGATAAACTTTAAAGATTTATATAACTCAGATAGTTCTCATCGAAAAAGGGTCTATAATTAATGTTTCGAAAACGTCTCAACGTCGGTTACAAGAATATGTAAAAATATGAGTTTTTATTTGAGGAAATCAAAAGGGACTTACATTATCTTAATGCCTTCATCCAAAGTCAAACACACAGTAGTAATCAAACAAATTTTATCTTAAAACTTTTTATCATGAAACATTTTCCACGAAAATACATCATTTACAAGATACTCGAGGTGTGCAATTAAAATATAGGACAACCTGTGTATTTAAAAGACTAATATACTTAAAGCTTTATTATACCTATAGCTTTAATATATACCCAAGATGTATCACGCTTTATTACCAAAATACTTAACGTTGTTAAAAAAAGCATGATAGAAAATAATATTGCTCTTCATCAAGCCTGTCCTAAAAAATATTTCAATTTTGAATTTTTGCGTTATGTGTTTTATGTATTGCTAATTATAGACACTTCGTTTATTTCGTATGTGCTATACGTAATAAAATTGCCATTATTGTTAAATTGATCGACGGAGGCAGGCACATTACATCTTGATGTATTATTTTTTAAAATGTCGTGTGTCATTATCTATCTCTTTCAATTCGCAGATAACAGGAATTACGAGGTAGGCAATCGTGTGTTATTACGGATACGATTACATATACGTGTGTATCGCCGAAAACGACTGCTGCAATATTTGCGCAACGCGAAACGCAATGATTGGATTCACTGTTTGAGGTGAAAGTTTGAAGCCTCATAGATGTCCGCGCGGTTTAGCGCGGGGAGAAAGTTCCGCCAATTGAATTTGAATCTTGGAACAAATTGGTGAAAAAGTGTCGAAGTTGGGCGTGAAAAAAATGACGCAATTGTTTGCGTTGAGAAATTGCTTTTAAGGAAATATTTGCGCGTACGTTCCTTTACGATTGACAAGACGCTTAACACGGTGATGAAAGTCGCGACGTGAACACGTAATTTTCGATTATCGCTAGACGCAAAGTACTATTGTAATACGCGTACAAGGTGTCTGACACAAAATAAAGTTTATGCAATCATAAATTCTGTTTTTTAAATGTGATTGAAATGTGACTGAAATGTGATCGAGTAATCTCGATAAATATATAATTTATTCCGGCACTTTGAACTGAATTTTATTAATAATTTTGTATGAGATATCTAACATAAAATAAAATTTATGCAATAACATAAATTCTGTTTTTTAAATGTGACTGAAACGAGCGATCTCGATAAATATAATTTATTCCGGCACTTCAGACTGAATTTTATTAATAATTTTGTTGGCAAGAGCAACATTACGTGGAAATAAAATGCATGTATGAGATGTCCAAATAAAATAAAATTTATGTAATAACATTGATTCTATTTTTTAAATGTAATTTATTCCGTCATTTCAGACTGGATTTTATTATTAATTTTGTTGACAGGGAAGCAACATTAACAGAAGATAATTTATTGATTAATATAGATATATGTTCGTGCAGCACTACTCGATAAATTAGCGGCAATATACTGGAGAGGATAATGTAACTATCACATTATATCGATTGTAAGTAATGTGCTTTATTTCGACAGATCACAATAAAGGTACTTGGAAAAACACAGCTCTAAAATATTGACAGACATGTTCGGCAACTGAGTGCACGCATACATCAAGAATAACAATACATCAAGAATAGTAACTTATAAATATATTTGGCAATTTCATTGTCCAAGAAGGAAATACGAAACTTATACAAAAGTCAGTCAGTTCACAAAAGGCAGCTCCGACAGCTCAGAGTCGCATAGATCATATAGAAATAAAAAACTCAATATTTTTGTACAATTAAAAGCTTATTATAATTTGATTCAGTTCTATTCCTTGCTAAATTTTTTAACTGATTGTCAAGGATTTGAGAATTCGAAAGAACGAGATATCGATACAAACGCGGGATCAACTAAACGAAAAAAAAAAAGAAATTTACACATTTTCAATATTTACTTACACACTAATAATGGCATAATGTTAGCTTCCACAGATATGATAAGCATAATCACACGGAGATCCATCAATTCTAGTAGAACGGATATATACAGAAAAAGATAAACATCCGCGGATATAATGCACTCCAAATGGACTGCCAACATTAATCATTACATCTGTACACATTACATATTTATTCAACAGTTAGGTTTTGTAGCCTGGAGCCGACGGCGTTGCTGATCTGTTCTTTATCCGCATCGGTGAGTTTCCCGTTATTTGCCGGGGACTGACCCAACCTGGCGCACGCCTTTTTGTGCATGAACCAGTGCAATCTCTGACATTCTCTGTCACAGTATTGCACCGCTTTGCATTTACTACACTTTTTCGTGGCTTTGTCCTCGCCGCATGTCACGCACGTCTGGGCGTTATCGAAGAAGCCTCGTTGCCCATTAATCGCGGCAACAATAACGGAAACGGCGGACGGCGGATCTGTGCTCGCCAATGTAGCGACCATCTGACGGAAAATTGTGCTTTCCCTAAATGGAAACTCTCTCACGGATTCCCTCAAAAATGCCTCCTGATACTCCGGTAAACTGTCGTTCTTGCTGCACTTCAGGAATCTCCGTATCAAAAGCTCTACAGTGTCGGACTTCCTTTCCTCGCTCTCTTCGCTCCCCTCGTTCCCCTTCTCGCCTTTCTCTGCCTTCATAGCTTCTTGGCGTTTCTGACTTTTTAACACCTCGGCCACAACGCAACTGAGGTAATGGTACTTGAAGGCCATTACTTCATTTATCTCAGCGCCTCGAGTCATTTCTTTATACCGCATGGATTCTAATACTTTTTGTACCTAAAAAAGAATAACAAGAAAAATAAATACTGAATATAAATAGATTTGTTTCTTCATACAAAAGAAATATTTTATCATTTCCCTTTTACATTTTGTTTGTTAGAAATATTTTAGCACATTAAATATATCAACTTTGTTCAATTATCAATTTATCCTCATATATATTGTGCCTTACCTTTGCTGCATTTTCCAGAAGTGCAGGAAGTCTCTGTAAATTCATGCACACTCGTACAGGATTCACGTTGACGTGCATGATGAATTTATGGAAATAATCGGCTAGATGCGGCGGCAACATGGGTTCTGTCTGTAAGCCCTGCGGCTTAATATAATAATCTATATCAGCCTTCGGGATAAAGTTGTTGATAGTTGCCACGCAATTGTGATTTCCAACAAATGCCGCCATCTGAGCGGCCGTTCTGCCCACGCTGTTCGTCGCTGTCAAGCGTGCTCCGTGCGACATCAGGAGGTGACATAGCTCGGCGTTTCCGCTTAAAGCGGCGAAATGAAGAGCGGTATACGCGTGTTCATGTTGACACGCGTTCACGTCAGCACCCTAGAGCAAATAGACAATCCTCATACACGTTAACTATGCTAATCTCTCAGACGTCATTCAACAAATATGATATTAATAAATATCATAGATAATATTTATAAATAAAATAAATTCTTCGTAAGTTAGAGACGCGAATCTATCACGAGAAAATCATGTGGATACTCGTTTAGGCATACTTAAATTTATAACAGACTAATCTTGAGGAGTAACTCTGTGAGCGCGATGTATCACAGAAAACGTCAACATAACCTACCTGATCGAGGAGGAGCTGCACGATTTCCATGTTTCCCTTGTAACAGGCGTGCTGGAGCGGGCTCATGCCGTTCTCATCGACAAAATCCATCTTGACCTTCTTCTGCGCCAGCAACGTCTTGAGCTCGCACACTTCATTCTTGCTGATTCTCTCGAAAATCTCCTTCTGAAAGTCCGCGAGATCCTCCGTAGAAGGCGCCATATTGTTGTGTGTCGCTCAGGTCGCTCTCGCAGAGCCCGGCAGAGCCTGTTATTTATCGATCAATCCAAAAATATCTGCTGAGCCTATGTAAATTATCATGACCTTTTTTTCTTTTAATGAACGTTCACGTTTTGTCAAATTTTGCGCGGATACGATTTTGAACGCGTTATTCGAATAAATCTTGATCAAAATCGTCGTTTTACGTTTGACAAGGAATTATTCAGATAAAAAGATTTAAGTAATCGGCGCGGCCGCAGTATTCGATTGAAATTATTCTGCACATGCGCAAAGAAATAAAGAATATTCGAATAAGGTTGATAAAAAAGATTTGAACACATTTCTATTTAGTAGATTTTCTTAAATTTACTTTTTGTTGTTATAGTATGAAATAATAATAACCATAAATAATTACATGATAGTTCTTCTATTAATAATAATTAATATATATAACACATTAATTTATATAAAATAGAGAGCAATTGTTATTATTATTTGAAATTCGATGCATCGATTACTCGATCCCCAATCACGAGCAATTAAAATTGAAAGAAAGCGTATAACAGCTTCAAAAATACCAATAACTGTAATAAAATTTTCTTTTTTTGCCTAAATTCAGATTTTTAGGCTGTATATATATGTCGGCTGAGTTTTTAAATTCACCTTTCAGTTACCAGATTTAACGAAGGATTAAAAAAAAAGAATTGAAAAAAAAAGAATAATTGCTAATTGTGTGTTATTTCTTCCGTGCTCCGCGAAAACAATCTGCAACTGTAAATCAACAAATAAACGAAAGTAGTACCAAGCGCGGCTTGTTAATTAACGACAATTTTTAGTTAGAAGATAATTTCAATTACGCTTAATATACCTACGCGGCGTGGCAAGTCGCGCGATTAGGCCATTTGAAGCGGCTTCTTCTGCTTCTACGATAATTGAGTAAACATGGTGTAGGCGGTTTAAAGTGTCTATTCATCACACTCTTTGGCGGAAACTCGTTATTACGACGAGCCAACACATGATAAGAAATACGAGTGAAACGAAAGATTGTTAAATATTGTATAATTTGCATCATAAAACATATAAAGTAATTTAAAATCAATGGATGGAAACTCAGTTTTCTCAAACTACAATAATTTTTATATATAAGTTTTTAATTTGTAGTTTAAAAATTCTTTTTTGCTTTTATCTAATAAATTGATGGAAACCCAGTTTTCTCAAACTACAAATAATAATCTTTAAAATATAAGTTTAATTACCTATAGTTCAAAATTCTTTCTTCTTGCTTTTATCTAACAATCAGTTTTCTAGAGCTACGAATGATCTTCGATCGAAGTATAAGCTTAGTTTATAACTTAAAAATTCTTTTTGCTTTTATCTAATTGTAAGAAATTGATAGAAATCCAATTTTCTCAAGATACAATTAATCTTCAAAATATAAACTTAATTTATAACTTCTGCTTGCTTTTATATATTTATCTGTCTTAATTTTCGATCAGAAAAACCATCACATCAAGTCAAGAGACAGATTACCATTCTTAAACATGAGATTAAATATTAAAAGAAATATATAAGTGTAATGTTTGAAATATTTCATTTTTAACTATACCACATTTCAATGCAGACCAAAAACTTCACGTTCAACGGGTTATAATATGTTCAGCATATTATTATTTATATGCTCAGCATATATAACCCATTGAATATGAAGTTTTTGGTCTGCATTGAAATGTGGTAGGTACAGTTAAAAATGGAATATTTCAAACATTACCTTTGTAAATTATTCTTGTTAAAAGAAATCAATATTTCAATAGTAAAATATCATTACTTTGTATATAAAAAATATGAAAGGTGAATGAATAATTCTCTGTTTCATTTCTTTTTTGACTATGTAAGCGGATATTGTTAGTTGACAAATTTTTATTCGCAGTATTGCTCTTCGTACAGGATTGCGGTTTGTTAGTCTTAAGGACGTTCACCGGTTATAATCGTAGCCAAAATTTTATACTCTAAATCGACGTGAAAACATCCGACTATTTACTGTTACAGGCTGAAAACTTTTGAATAGTTCTGTCCCTCACACACAGAACAAAAGACTTCTGTCATTTTTCTCCTCCAGTCGTTTCTTTACGTCGAATAATCGTGAAAATCGAGGTCTATTTATTATTGTATTTCTAAATCTAAATGGTCAATAATTTAGAGCTTTCTTACTAGTATTCCTAAAGTGTCCTGTAGAAGTAGTACAGTTTCAGTAATCGCTTTAAATTTATTAAATGTGCGGTTACATAAACAAAAAAGAAATGAAACAGAGAAGTAATTATTCATTCACTTGTTATATTTTTTATATACAAAGTAATGATATTTTACTATTGAAATATTGACTTCTTTCAACAAGAATAATTTACAACAATAATATTTGAAATATTCTATTTTTAACCACATCACATTTCAATGCAGACCAAAAACTTCACGTTCAACGGGTATAATATGGATTTCTCTGCCGGACGTAAAATACCTATCTCTTGGTTTACAGAATCTGTCAGAACATTTACTAGCCCTTGAAATGTAATTTTCATTTTGCTTACATCATACAATGTAATGACATCTCACTAGTTAAATTTTAATTTTTCGGCACAAAGATAATTTACAATTTGTGATATTTAAAAAAATTACTTTCTCGATTTTATTTTTAATCACACCATATATTATATCTGTTCCATCATCTCAACAAAGAAGAAGAGACACAGGCGCACTTGATGAGTAATTATTCGTTCCTTTCATATCATACAATAAAATGACATACTATCTTATTTAAATATCAAATTTTTGCACAAAAATTACTTATAGAAAGAGAAATTATCTTGATATATAAAAACCGTAAACAAATTACCTACTATAATATCTATAACAAATATAGAATTATGCATTAATAAAATGTGATTGAAAAATGATTATTTAATTCTATAAGAATGATAATTTTTCTTTATAAGCTTGTAGTATATATAATTATAATCTTTCAAACACCTATCAATTTCTTTTTTGTTTAATCATTTTTTGTATACATATTTTTCGACGTAGTTTATCTACTTCTCGCATTGCAGGATATTCAAACCGATGGTGGTATAAATGAGTTACGCTGTTCCTGTAGAGAACGAAATTTTATTCGACAAAATCATCCTTACATGCGTAACGCTACGTCGCGCTGCGGATCAACGCTAATCGGGAACGTACTCCAAAGCCGCGGCTGTAACAGTCTTCGACACGTAGCGGGGTACGGAGCGCACGCGTTCAAGATCAGTTTTGCACCGCTCGGTTTTCGAAACAAACTGCGTAAATTTTTTTCGGCAACCTACAGTCGAGTAGAAGCGTTCTGCAAAGAAGACATACACCAGGTGAGATCACGCCAAGAGGTCGCGTGCGACTTCCTCCATCAGACCGACCCACTTTTCTCTCTCTACACATCGTCTCGCCCTCGGTCTCGCCACTACTTGGTGAAAATCCTCGTCTCTTTGTAATAAACGTAGGTCTATAAACACCGTAACTAACGTAACTCTAATAATATATTTCTTATTTTATCGTATAATGCCCTAGAGACTCAGTCATGGCTGTCGTCTTTGTGGACGAGCGTATAGTCATTATTATCTCGGCACCGCGTTAATGCGGCACCCGACAATAATGACCGTCTCGCCCACATAATCCAGGTGTAACAAATGTGAAGAAAAAAAATAATCTCTTACTTATCACTTACAAGTAACAATGAAACAAGTAACAATGTTAATACAACGGTACAATGGTTAATACAGTGTCAATTGTATGTAGTGTTGATAATCATCGGTGCGCTAATTAGAGAAGCGTAACGTTAAAGGCCACGGTGCGATGTCGTAATCCAAAGCGGTGCAAAACCTTCCTGTGTGCGGTTATAAGTTTTATAAGCCTCGACGGATGCCCGGCCAATATGGCTCTTGGGCGGGCATGATCGCCCCGACTTAATTTAGAGAGCTGGGAGAGAGCAAAAAAGGGGTTTTAGGATTATAGCCGACGATGTTTTTTTTAACTTGTTTCGCAAGCTTGCTAGTTCCCTCGCCCCGGAGGTGAAGTCATTTAAATCGTTTAATCGAATTAACAAGGCCCGAGCTGCTACCTATGGCTGCGGTGGCAACTCGGATGCGATGTGTATAAAATATATATATATATATTTATACTTTTATATATGTATATACATACACATGTGTTTATCTTATAGATACGTGTTACATCTCTGTATCTAAACAATGATCGCTAAATAAACTATATATTATATATGCTGTGTCGCTCGCGCGACGACGCATCCCTGCGTATGAGCTAAGGATGAAGGGAGGTAGGACAGGAAGAGAGATGGAGAATGCAGGTCGCCTCGCGACCGCAAGATTCTAACGACTCTCTATCACGACGATTTCGAAATGCTTAATTCCTATATGTCCGACCGCGCCTTTCAGTGGCCGATTCGCGGGGTTACAATGCGAGACACGTAATTATTGTATCTACAAGTACGTGATATATCGGCATCTCCCGCCGGATACTATCCCCCTCGTCTCCCGAAGAGACGAAAGTCGCGGCGCAGCGGGGATGCGCGACGCAGGTATCCTTAGACATCCGTAGATACGCAAATTTTTTTCTGTTATTTCGTGCCTGTTGTAATTCGTTGCCGCATAAAAGAATTTAAAGTCTCTTTTATCAAGAAGCAAGTTAACACGCTATCGTGCAGACTATACTTACACTGATCCGCTCCTTGGATTTTGACAATGAAAAAAGTAAACTTAGAAAAAAAGTTTAGCAACTAAGGAAAATTAGAAAAATTAGTTGAGCAATAGTAAACTAGAAAAAAAGTCGACGGTAAATTTACGATTAACCCTTTGGCTGTCGCGGTCGGTTGAATTGGTTGCGGAGCTCGGCCGCGGAAAATTAAACAGGAAAGCGCGAACGTTCTTTCGACGAAACTAATAGCGTTTTCCATTGGGAAAAACTCGCAGCACTGAGTGCAATTTTATTGTTGTAATAAATCAGCACATATTTTCAGGGTTTAATGTTCTACTGTGTTTAATTTGACAAATTTTTGCCAGTAGAACATTAAACACTGAAAATATGTGAACTGATTTTTATATTACAACAATAAAATTGCACTCAGTGCTGCGAGTTTTTCCCAATGGAAAACGCTATAATGCAGATCAAAACAATTGAGAACATTTCTGCTTGATAGTGACAAGGTATCGGAGCACAGAAAAGAGTGACTATAGTGGCGTTTTATCCTAAAAAAATCGTTTAAAGGGAATCCAGCACTATAGTGAAGTTTCGTTTCAAAGAAGACGGGAGCTACTATAGTGACGCGTGGTAGCCAAAGGGTCAACTTATAGTTACGGCTTTATGTCAGCCGTAAGAAGAACCGATACTATAAACACACAATTAAAAAGCTTTTTTAATTATTCAAATCATCTAAATTAATTCAGATATTGAAACTTGCTAAAAAAAATAATCTCTCAGAAAGTTACTTGCAAGAGTGTTCATATCTCTGGGGGACGTTTACGTATCTGATTATGACATCCGTCGGATACCTACGTAATATCGATCAATTCTACTGGCCCTGGCTAATACTAGATAAATGACGAACGGTCCTATCGCAATGAAGGCGTTGCATCGTTGAGTGAAGGGGAGATCACGCGACCGCGCGATATTATGAGAATTAGGAAACGATTTATCGTCCCCGTTATCGCGCGATAACACATAAGTATGGACTATGGAAGTAGATAGACAAATAGAGTTACGAGCATGCCGGCACACGTCAGAATTTGAATACTCGTTAAGTGTTATGATCTCTATGAAACTACTGGAGATTGTGAGTGATGTCTCGCGTCGCCGACGCTCCTCTGTGAGCTCGCACGACACGTTTATCCGCGAATTGACCC
>JASTWQ010000774.1:0-75217 GCA_035220615.1 Leptothorax acervorum
GTTTAATTTTGATAAATTGAGGCAGGGGTGACGACGCGACCTCTAATTAGACGCGTGATTTCCAAAGCCCTCGCATGGCGTTTTAATTTATGGTGACCCATGCCTCCCGTTATCGCGCGTTTCAATTGATTTTTTGTTGCCCGCTATCGTAACTGAATTTCCGTTGCCCCGCTTCGTGGAATTGTTGGGACCACTTAAATCACAACAAATCTATTACTTGTTTAATTTATTGGGTTTTTGAGTCAACGGGAAGTTTCTAGTTACGTTTCTTTACTTTTAATAAGCAACGGCTTTGTTGGATAGAACGATCTCCGCTGTTACCCTAACAGCGTGCGCTGCGAGCTCGATTAACCGGATGTTACCGACCGTGTCTTTCCGGAAGCGACGCTCGCGACTTACTTCAGTTTTACTCACTCGCGTCTCTCGATCGGAACGAACATACACGTCTTTTGCATTCGCTCACGACGTACGGTTATTGTGTATCTGAAATATATTCTTTCTGACCATATATCTTTGTCGTGTTCGTGCATTCTCTTTTCGCGTCGCTGCCCTAATTCCCCGTCACCTCTAACAGGTTATGGGCCCAGATGTGCGCGCAGTGATACGCGTAGTGAAAGAAGAAAGCAAGACGGCCATATTTGCCACCGTTCCTTATCGCATAATATCGAGTTACTGCAGCGATCCGTATAACCATGATTAACCCTACTCACGTTTCGCGATTCGAGCCGCTTAACCGCGAAAATTTTGATACGTGGAAGATACATATGGAGGCGTTGTTAATTAGAAACGACGAGTGGGACTACGTGAACGGGACTAACGTCAAGCCTGAATTCGTCGCTGATAACGCCGAAAGAACAGCCGCAATCGCAGCCTGGATAAAAGGCGACAGCAAGGCGAAATCCGACATCGTCCTGTCCATCAGCGCCACGGAATTGAAGCAGATAAAGGGATGCAATACGTCGAGGGACGTTTGGCGCAAGCTAGAGTCGATATATCAATCCAAGGGACCAGCGAGAAAGGCAACTCTCTTGAAGCAACTCATGCTCCACAGGATGGAAGAAGGCGGCGATGTGCGTGAGCATGTAGCTAAGTTCTTCGACGCTGTCGATAAATTGAGAGACATGGAAGTCGACGTGAATCCCGAAGTGCTCGCGATCGCGTTATTGTATAGCTTGCCTCCGAGCTACGAGAACTTTCGTGTCGCAATCGAGTCGCGTGACGAGTTACCCGATCCCGACGTCCTACGCATAAAAATTATCGAAGAGCACGACGCCCATCGGAGCGAGCAGCCGTCTGGATCAAGTGCGATGTACGTGAACAAGAAAACTCAGCCGCGGAAGAATCAGGGCGCGAAGGCCGATCAAGATAAGTCTCAATCGAAGAAGAAAAGAATTCGGTGCAATAAGTGCAAGCTGTTCGGACACAAAGCCGCGGAGTGCCGTAATAAAAGTGCCACAGATAACGAACCCGCGAAAACGAGCGAACCAGTGTCGTTATGCGTTAGCGAAGCTTTGCTCGCGAGATCCGCGGGACGCGCACGGATGTGGTGTATCGATAGCGGCGCGACGTCGCACCTGTGCAATAACATTGCGTTTTTCTCCGACGCTGACTTTTCGAAACGCGGAAAAATTAACCTCGCAAACGACGAATCAACCGAAATCGTCGCCGAGGGCACGGCCGGATTCGAGACCAAGGTTTTCGGCTCGGTTAAAAGCGTATTGTTAAAGAATACTTTGCATGTTCCAGATCTGCGTTCCAATTTACTGTCTGTCGGAAAAATTACAGAGCAAGGATTCAAGGTCGTTTTTGAGAGGGACGGCGCTTCGGTGTTGGACCGCAACGGAGATAAAAAGCTGGTCGCTGATAAGATCGACGGTCTTTATTTCGTACGAGAATGCGAAGAATCCGCTTGTGTCGCGACCGAATCTGAAGTTTCTTCGGCGACTACCGCGAACGTTTCATGGCACAGACGACTCGGACACTTGAATATTTCGGATCTTCGCGAAGCAGAACGCAAGGGAACTGTCCTCGGATTAACACGCAGAGATTTGGGAGACGACCCCGAGTGTGACACATGTCTGAAAGGCAAGATGCATCGAAATCCTTTCCCAAAGAGGTCAACGCGGGAATCTTGCATGCTGGACCTGATACACTCGGACGTATGCGGACCCATGCGTGTCGCATCCATGAGCGGCGCAAGATATTTCGTGGAATATATCGATGACTACTCGCGATGGTGTGAAGTGAGATTCCTGAAAACGAAAGACGAGGTTTTAAAGGCCACCAGAGAGTATGTCACCCTCGTTCAAAATCAAAAGGGATGTAACGTCAAGTGTTTGCAGACAGACAACGGCCGGGAATATCTGAGCAACGAGTTCGAAGATTTCCTGAAGTCACACGGAATCACGAGGCGGCTAACCGTTCCATACAATCCGCAACAAAATGGCGTCGCCGAGCGGAAGAACCGCAGTCTACTCGATACGGCGCGATGTCTTCTCATCCAAGCGGGACTTCCGCCGTGCTTCTGGGCCGAAGCGGTTAATACAGCAAATCACATCAGAAACCGCTGTCCCTCGAAAAGTTTAGACGGGAAGACGCCATATGAAAAATGGACCGGACAGGTTCCCGATGTCGGCTACTTGCGCGAATTCGGCTGTCGAGTCCACTGCCTCGACGGAAAACCGGGTAAGAGCAAGCTCGAACCACGGTGCAAAGAGGGCATCCTGGTTGGATTTTCGGAAGAATCAAAGGGGTATAGAGTTTGGCTACCCAAGGAAAAAGTCGTCGTCGTATCTCGTGACGTCAAGTTTTCCAGTCACACACCTCCGAAGATCGGGGAGTATCAGGATTTCTCTCCGGAAGATTGTGAACAGGATGCCATAGCTAAGGAAGACGGACAGCAACAGGATTTTATCGAGGTAATTATGGAACCCTCTAACGGCAATCAAGTTTGCGTGGAAGACGAGTACGCGGATGACGACGCCGACGATGACCCCCCCGTGGACGGTGAACCTGTCGCCAGACGAGGACCAGGAAGACCAAGAATCATCAGGACGGGACAACCCGGCCGCCCGCGGAAGCAGTACAATGAAGTTGTACAGTACGCAGAATCCGATCCGTCTGAACAGGTTTTTCTATCCGAAATACCGATGAGACTAGCACTAGCAGGTCCTAATTCGGAGGAGTGGTTCGACGCTATGATTCAAGAAATTTGTTCAATTATGAAGAACGATACTTGGGAATTGGTGGATCGCCCCAAAGGTGCTCAAATCATAGGCAGCAGAATTGTATTACGTAACAAATTTGGATCGGACGGCAACCTGGAGCGTAGAAAAGCTCGTCTCGTGGCTCAGGGATTCTCTCAAAAACCAGGGCTACATTTCACGGAGACGTTCGCCCCAGTCGCCCGCCTGAGTACGATTCGTTTGATTGCTGCACTCGCTGCCCGACACGGGATGACGATGAACCAATTCGACGTTACTACTGCATACCTCAACGGCGAGCTGTCGGAAGAGATATTGATGGAGCCCCCTAAGCAACTAAGAGACATTCTGGTAGCCATAGTGAAGAGTGAGAAGGACTCGGACATCAGATCGAAGGCGGAACGCATGCTTATCGAATTGGATAAGGGGGACAAAGTATGCCTACTCAAGAAATCTCTCTACGGGTTACGCCAGGCCGGAAGACAGTGGCATGAAAAATTACACGAAGCCCTGATTGATTTCGGAGCTTTACCTTCTAACGGTGACCCGTGTTTGTACTATAAAGGACAAGGGGAAGACATTGTCCTGATCGCGGTCTATGTGGACGACATCATCATCGCATCCAGGAACTCTAAGTCGATTACGGAACTCGGAAGATCGCTTTCGCGCCGATTCGACATCAAAGATCTTGGACCTGTCAATTACTGCTTGGGAATAAAGTTCAGCCAGGAAGATAATCGAGTGACAATGAATCAGCGTGGTTACATCACCGATCTCCTGAGTCGTTTCAACATGACAGACGCCAAGCCGGTCAGTACGCCTATAGATGTTAACAAGAGGCTCGTCAAAGAAACAGAACCACCTGAACTGGATGAGGACGTTCCGTACAGAGAACTGGTCGGGTGTTTGACGTACCTGGCATTAGCTACACGACCGGACATAAGCTTCGCGGCGAGTTGTTTGGGCCAGTTCAATAATTCATACGGAAAGGCCCACTGGGTTGCTGCCAAGAGGGTTCTGAGGTATCTCAAGGGGACCCTGGACCTCGGACTGGTATACTCACCTGATGTCAAGCCGTTGAAGGGGTATGTAGACTCCGACTGGGGAAATTGTCCTGACGATCGGCGCTCTTATTCCGGGTATGTTTTCGTTTTGAGCGGCAGTCCCATTTCCTGGGATGCACGGAAGCAGAGGACCGTCGCCTTATCCTCCACCGAGGCAGAGTATATGGCGCTAACGGAGGGAGCCAAGGAATCGATTCATTGGACAGCCATTCTCAACGAACTAGGATTCGAGGAGTTAACAGACATCGAGGTGTTTAGCGATAACTTCGGCGCATTGAGACTTGCAGACAATCCGGTTTTTCATGCGCGTAGCAAACATATCGCTATTCGCCACCACTTTATCCGAGAGGCCCTGAAGGACAAACGCCTACGTGTTGAACATGTTTCTACAGACGATAATGTGGCTGACATGTTTACGAAAGGCATACCAAGACCCAAATTCGAGAAGTGCATTGCTTTATCCGGAATGGAGCAGATAACTACTCTTCAATAAGGATCATCCGTTCTCGCATCGAGGGGAAGTGTTGGATAGAACGATCTCCGCTGTTACCCTAACAGCGTGCGCTGCGAGCTCGATTAACCGGATGTTACCGACCGTGTCTTTCCGGAAGCGACGCTCGCGACTTACTTCAGTTTTACTCACTCGCGTCTCTCGATCGGAACGAACATACACGTCTTTTGCATTCGCTCACGACGTACGGTTGTTGTGTATCTGAAATATATTCTTTCTGACCATATATCTTTGTCGTGTTCGTGCATTCTCTTTTCGCGTCGCTGCCCTAATTCCCCGTCACCTCTAACAGGCTTGCATCCGCTCGCCAATTGATAACCACCCGGGAAAAAATGTTTATATCTAATTATATACAATTTTGTATAACTTTGTAGATTTAATTATGTATGGATTTTGACCTGATCTAATTAGATACAAGTAGTTAAAATTGTTTATAATTATATATAATTAGATCAAATTATGTATACTTCATACGTACACATGATTAGATATAATTATATATTTTTAAATACAATTAGATCAAATTTTTAATGGGTTTATTTTTGTGGTAAAAATGGTAAATTAAAATATATTTTTATGAATAGAAGATTATTTATTTATACTTGTATTTATTGTAAAATTCTTTTCTTCGTCAGTAAAAATTAACAAGCAGAATTATTTGACCAAACTGACGTTTATTGTCGTAGTATTACATAAATTCAGTCACTGAATTTATGTAATACTACGACAATAAACGTCAGTTTGACTGACTGAATTTATGTAATACTACGACAATAAACGTCAGTTTGGTCAAATAATTCTGCTTCTTGTATTTATTTACGTAAACATTCTTAAACAGAGAGTGGTTTCGAGAAAAACGCAGAAAATGTGCGACGATTTGCGTCCATTATGCGCTGTCTATCCTTTTGGCCGGCATATGTCTTTGCTGTTCGTCCAATACGAATTCCCACAAGATGTTCATTATCTTTAGTATACTTATAAAACCGTCATTGAATGTTGCCAAAAAAGTTGCGATAGATACAACTTTTGTACCCCGTGCGCTTTTACGTATGAGCTCGTAGCTCCGTCAATATTGCGAATTTCAAAAAATCCTTTTACAAGGATATTCTACATGCATGTAAGAATACAAATCAGTAAAAAAAAATCAATTTTTTGAAGCCGTCAAAGTTGAATGCCTCTTAAGTGTTCTTTGCAGTGTTTTTTACTTTTTACAACACTATCGTTAAACGATATTTTTGAGGAGTAAGTTTCTTAAAATTCATTAATTTCCCCACTACATATAGTGACTGTCTTATTCAATTATTTTATTCTGTTAAAGCCCGTTCTCGGCAATTCGTATTACGAGAATACGCTCAGCTATGACAGATACAGTAAGTGAAAAAGTCTACGAAGTTTATTGGAGAAAGATGAGTATGATGATGAGTAAGAAATTGTATTTGCATTTTGTTCCGACGTAATTACAGCTTTATTCTTTAATTTGCAAAATAAATTTATATAATAAATTTCGTGTAACAAAACGATAATCCCCGTAATGTAAATGCTTATTTCTCGCCAGATGATAATTCCATAGGTTCGTACCATGTATTTGTTAGTGGAATTAAATTTACAATTAAATTTACTTTCGGCAATGCGTTGAATTCATCGAGCGGTACACTGAAAAAATGTAATTTTACTTACATATGGGTTTTTTTCGACCCAGTATAATTTTTTTTAGTGTGGGGTGCATTATGTTACCTGCGTATGTCTTCTACTCCCGGCGGCAGAATAGTTGTGCTTGTAAGAAAATCGCGTAGCTCTAATATTTTGTTTTCCTCAGGTTTTTTTTGTTTCTATTTCTTATATCATGCTGCAAAATAAAAATTTAAAATTATTTATAATATTTCGTGCAAAATAATTATTTAAAAAAATAATTACTCTCATTGTTTTCATGCACTCATCCTTTCTTTCTTTGATTTATTTTAATTCTTTCGTTATTAACTCCACTCTGTCGCTTCTCTAGCAGTCGATTAACTCTGCCCTTTTATGTTTTTCTAATTCTTTGTCTGTCGTTATTTTTATTAGCATGCTGCAACAAAATAAAAATTTAAAAATATTTATAATATTTGTTGTGCAAAATAATTATCCAAAAAAATAATTACTCTTTTATCCTTGACACGCAGAAATCCTTTTTTTCTTTAATTTGTAGTAATTGAATTATTATCAAGTTGACTCTATCCATTTCTTATGTATGTACCTCATTGTTATTGATATTAATCTCTTTTTTTTTTTATTACAACAGCCCTCTCGACAGCGGATTTTCTTATTTTTGAATTCACCGCACATCAAACGTTTTACTATTTAAAAATTTTTTATTATAATATTTTTGGGTGTTTCTAAAATACGTTTTCTCTTTTCTAATAAAGTTCCCTAGCTATAGTAATATTCCGCATTTGTTATATGTTCGTCAGTCTCTGGATGAGCTACTTTGTGGCCGTCAAGTATTATACGTTTATTTTTTTTCATTAATTTATTGAAGGAAATATTCCTTTTTCTCAGCATTTCTATAAATGCTTCGCGTTCTTTCCTATTGGTGTCATTTACAAAATCTCTGATATACGTTGCCGTGCCCCTCTGTTCTAAAATGATCACTCTATTTTTAAATGACTCATGCTCGGGGGGGGGGGGGGGGTGTAAATCCGTCCCCGGATTCGCGACGAGCGAGATAATATGCGACGATCTCGAAGGACCAGAGGGGGGGTGTGGTCCCCTCACGATTATTAAGCGAGCAACGAGTAATTAAGCGAAAACAAAGCGTGCGACTCACCGTGTCGGTGCCCCGGCGCCCTCCTGAGGGGTGTACTCCGCCGCTCTCGTCCTTCCTCGTGGCGGTCCTCGGTGTTGGCGAGAGGATGCTGGCAGGCAAGGATTGCGAGGCGAGCGTGCAAGCAAGCAGGCGGCAAGGCAAAGCAAACGTTTTACTCGCGCGCCAAATTATAGTCGAAAATCCATGATTAATTTTGCGACATTATGTTGACGCTGCTAACGCGGACATCGATCGTTTGAAACTAAATGTTCTCTTCTTCAAAATTGACATTTCGTGCACTTGTATTTGGCCTCTACGTGAGTATTAATATGACCGTGCAAGGCCTTTTTAAATTTCATTATCTTGGAACATACATTACAGACATAATCATGTACGTGCATTTTTTTGGGTTGTGCCTCCAAGTTTTTTTCACTCGATAAGCGAACTCGACAAATCTCACATGCCACATTATGTCGACGCTGCTAACAGTGCTAACGCGGACATCGATCGTTTGAAACTAAATGTTCTCTTCTTCAAAATTGCTTATACTCTTTTTGTTTTTGGTGCTAGATGCCTGCAGAGTGCAAAGGTGCCTGAGGTACCTGGTGCAAAATTTAGTGAATTGTCTTCTTGTTCTTGTTTCTTCGGTCGCGTAGAGTCTCTCGTCAAATAATAATCTTTATTTATATTATGAAAAGTGAGTAAATAATCTTTGCAGTTTTTTTTATTTTCAAATAATGCGCCGCACGCCATGCATTTAGTTCTTTGCATCAAACGTTCCAAATTGAAATTAAAAATTCATGATGCAGACATTTTATTAGCACAGTACCAACAGCTAATCGTTTAAACGCTTTGCGGAAACTAAATGTTTTACAGTTCCTTATAGAATATAAATATTTTGATATGTACTTTTGTTCTTAAACAACTTGGTATGTATTAGCTGACCTAGTTGACTAACCGACAGATGATGAGTCAGTCAGTGAGTGAGTCGGGACATTTGTTGTTATATATATATATATATATATATATGGTATATATATAGATTGGAGGTGTGCATTTTGGGCAACACTATCTTAAGTATCCCTTGCCCTGCAGTATTGGAATTCCTCCAATTTGGTAATTTTTCTGTATCGTTCTCTAAAAGTGTTCCATGCATGTCAACGACACTCATTATCTTCAGTCCGAGAATATCTAAACACTAATTCGACATTAAAAATTAATAACCATTCAAAATTTTTGATGGATGTACATATGTACGTACGCGTAACGATTATGCTTGAGACGCACGTGTCGCGACAAGTCGCGAATAATCGTCATGATGCTGCGTTTAATTATAAAACTTATAACACACATAATGCTTATAATGCATAAAGCCATATACATACATATAGTAAAAATGAATATGAGCTTAAAATAATGCGGAGCTCCGAATGTCGAAGCGTGACAACCAACATTAGCGGCAAAACTACCGCATGATGCGGTTATCACGTATTTATTTTTGTGATAACGTCCAAGCATCCTAAAAGTATATGCTTCGAACTTTATTAAATTTATCTTACTCTCAGTAGAATCACTTATTGAAAACACCCTACTTGAATCCTATGTTTTTTTAGCATACTAAATTTTTGGGGACACTTTGGACATTTATGCATTTTTTGTTCTCTTTCTCTTCCAAAGATCCTTCCTCTCCCAAAGATCCTTTCTCTTTTAAAGATGTTTCTTCTTCGAAAAATCCTTCCGCTTTCAAAGATTTTTTCTCTGCCTTATTTTCACTTTTGCTGCACTTTGTTATTATTTTATTTCTTCCCGACCTTAATTGCATATAATTTGTCTTGTTCTCTTTTTTATGTGTACTTTTTATAGAGATGGAAACAGATATAATGAGTTATTTCAATATCCCCATCTAAATATCTCTTTTTATCTAAATGTCTTTCTTTAATATAATTATTAAAGGAGCAAAATTGGGTCGAGGAGAAAGAAGAAATGAAATTTAAGAATTTCTAGGAGAAATCGCTAAAAAGAAGGTGAAATAGCTGGGAAGATAAAAGAGAGAATGGTGAAGAAAAAGTTGCTTGGTAAAGGAAGTAAGATCTTTATAGATAACGATTTGACAGCAAAAGAGAGACAGATAAATTACACTAGTTTACAAAATAAAAAAAATTTTTTGTACATTTAATGCCACTATTTTTTTCCTATGTATTTTGGCCCGCTAAACTCGGAAATTACATAGAAAAATTTTTTTATGGATTGGTTTTTTTGGTTTTTTGATTTTTTGTACCTTCACTCAATTGCTCATAACTCCGGTATTTATCCATAGATTTTTTTCCTCAATAGCTTGTTTTCTTCGTAAAAGTTCGACCTATACGTAAACAATAAGAAACTGGACATAATTTGACGTTTTCTATTTTTGCATGGCGATAGAGTGAATTTTCTATTTTTATTTATAAATTATAAAATCATCTTTTATAAGCTTTTTCAAGCGACAGTTTCTAATCACTTGGTCCTTTAGTAATCTTTGCACTTCAGAAAATTTTGATTCAATAAAGCATGGACAAACTGTTCAATGTAGATTGATTTTTAAGAGGTTTTGTTTTCGTGAAATTTTTTTTTTAGTTTTCTATGTTAATGTGTTCAGAACTACTCATTGTCAGTCATTAATGGACCGATTTTCTTAAAACTGATGCCAAAATTTTCTAATTTTTTGGGAATGCCAACGATGGGTTTCATTATTTGTCAGGTATTGATTTTCTTCAAAATATTCGTATAATTGGTCTACTGTTTGTACGAGAGCCTGTTCTTTTCTGTCCTGAAGTATGTACTCTATGAACATGTTCGTCACTATTTGTGCATCCGTCCTCATTTTCATACAATGTGATGCGTTTCTATATCCTAAATTTTCTTCTTCTAATTCTTTCAATCTTTCTTGGAGGATTTGAATTTTCTTTTTTTGTATATCTTTCCGAATCATTGGACCTATTACTATTTGACCTGGTATATGTTTCTTGATTTTTTATTTTTTTCTTTGGATTTTCTTTTTCGTACATTCTTTCGAATCATTGGATCTGTCACTATTTGACCTGGTACATGTTTCTTGATTTTTCGTAATTATTTCTTCTTTGTATTGCAACAGCATATTACAGTAGTCTTGAGCATCCTCAAAGTGTATAATATGCCTCGAACTTTTATTGAGTTTATCACACTCTCAGTAGAATCACTTATGGAAAACACTCTACTGGATTTTATGTTTCTTAGCATACTAAATTTTTGGGGAAACCTTGGACGTTTATGCATGTTGTTGGTTTTTCTTCCTCTCCCATCCTTTCTCTTTTAAAGATGTTTCTTCTTCCAAAGATCCTTTCTTTTCCAAAGATCCTTTCTCTGCCTCATTTTCACTTTTGCTGCACTTTGTTAATATTTTATTTCTTCCCGACATTAATTGCATACAATGCGTGTTGTCTTACAATGCTTGTTCTTCTTTTTTATGTGTATTTTTTATAGAGATGGAAAAAGATATTCTGTTTACATCGAAGACGCTGTTACATGTCGCCTTATTTTCCTCTAATTGTATTGGTTGGTCTAATAATATTTGCGCATATTCCATTCTTCATCGTGCTTACACTTGGGCATTCTTAAAAGAAAAAAATTTTTCCCCTGAAAGTATGCTATTTGTAGTCATACTTCTACATGACCTAACGATACATCGGAATAACAACCGATTCGTCGGTAGGATTGATATTTGATGATTATATCCGCACTCGACGTAGCATTCATATGCATGCATACCTACAACTTGCGTATCTGAAGAAGAATCGAATGGTTAGAAGAATTGAATGATTTTACTGCTCTAATCTCAGTCTCTCAGAATCGCTCAAAGTCGAAACGGTACTACAACGTGCAAGTGTGGTTTCTTTGATTACATTATCAGGCACTGATGAAGACCACATTTAAGGTCGAAACGTCTGTATTATTTTTATTTATAAATCTTATGTATGTTTGATGCACTAACAACGAGCTTTGTTCGCTAGCCCTTCTTTCAATTACTTTATTCATTATCCCATTAGCTATTTATTTCAATAGTTATGCATTTTTCGAAAAAATTTTTACCAGAATAAACTTTTATAACATATATGTATATTAAACGTTTAATATTTTTCACCTTTGGAAAATGAGGTGATAATAATTGAATAGAAAGAAACATTGCCTTGCAAAGATGTCTGAATGTAACAAGCATGTGTTTGTGACCCTTCATATTCGAATTCTTTATTGTACTGTAAAACTTGGACTTTTTCCTCTTCTATTTTTTTTGCTTACAGATAGATTAAATTTTGATACGACGGTACATGTATGAATCTTTTGTAACAATTGTGGCATTTTCTTTAAAGTACATGTACTTAACGTTTGAAGAAATTTTTCATAACGATCAATAAGAAACGGATCATCAATTTTACACAAGGTATTGCATAATCATAATTTTTTTGCTTGTGCTTGCACCAAAGATAATACATTTATAATTTTTATCTTTCACGTTTATTACCAAAGATTGTGATAAATTAATGTTGCGATATGTGTCGATAAAATAAGTTTTGGAAGAAGCTGTATTTCGCGATATGCCACATAATGCATGTAATTTTATTGAAATTTTTTTGGATTCACATTTGTTTTACTGATACAACATATACATGTGTTTCTTCTCCTGGAGTAGAAACACAAGCACATGTAGCAGTGCCCAGTTGCTTACGTGTGAAAGAACCATTAGAAGTTTCACGTGTCTCTTCTCTAAAAGACAAAATATTAAAAATCTGGACACCCTCTTTGTTTTCAACTCATCTTTTAATTTAACGACAGACATTTTTGCAGCTTTGATTTGTTCATGTATTTCGTCGGGTGAAATCAATACTTACATAATGTTTTTTTAATTTTTTCTCAGTTCAGTTTTTAATCTCATGGCTATTTCAACAATAGTTTGCAGGTCTTCTAATAACTTGGTCCGCGGCGTTCTGTAATAAAAAGTTTAATATTTATATTAATATATAGCGTTATATATATTTCTTAAAGAAATATTACATACAAATCCTGTTTATTTTTCTTTTATTTTCTTTTCCAGTACGCACGCAATCCTACCACTTGTTTTTATCCTAATTTTTTATTATTATATATTATATATTAACAAATGCATTAGTCTGATTTAGTATTATTGTATCATTTCTTCTTATAACTTAGAAGGGCGTACCCTTTCTGAAGAAATTATTGTCAAACGTTTTTAGTAGAGTGTAAATTTTTTTTTAAGTTACCTTTCTTAAGGTCAATTAAAAAAACAGAATATAAAATTAATTAATTAGATGCAACTGTAGATTTTCGATCAAATGATTTCTAAAACTCAATGCTTGATACTTTGCAAATACGAATTAAGCTAATTGGTAACTTGAATATGTATAAAAAAATTTGTCAAAATTGTCTAAAATTATGCATTAGTCTAACAAATGCATTAGTCTGATTTAGGTTACCTTTTACCAAGGTAACTGCCGCGTTGCCGTTTAATGGTATGGTCTTTTATCTATAACATAATAGAAAGAATAATACATATATATCAAATATTTACTTCATTATATAATACTATAAGGTATTGTGTGAGAAATTTAAAAGAAAAACCTGAATTGGTACACAGAACCTCGATATTTCACTTAAGAAACGCCCGCAAAAACCAAGGGATGAAATGGTTGATCGGTAAGTGAAATATCAAGGTTCTGTGTACATCGCAAGCGAGCAATCTCGAAATTTCCGAAAAAACTCCCGGAAAAACCAATGGATAAAACCAATACTTACATGTTTTTTTATTTTTTTTTAAATCTTCGTTCTATTCTCTTTGCAGCTTCAATTATTGTTTCAATTTCCTTCATGTAGTAACTTGTCAGCGGCGTTCTGTAACAAAATATTTAATATCTATTGTTGGGATGGGTTAATTCGTAACAACTCGATATTAACGTTTGTTTAACTTGAATATATTTCGGATAATACACATATACAGGGTGTCACTTAATTCGCGCCCACTATTTACACAGTGATATTCCTCATGAAAAACTGAGTCGAAAAGTCCTGAATCACTTTTCTCGAATTATGCTTAAAAAAGTAGTTATTATTAATTAAAGATTAGCCAGTCAGCATCGCTTTTTAAACGGACGCACGTTCGTGAGCCGCGCATCTACTAGTATGCGTGAGCGAGCCTCCGCTCCGCCGCGCGCTCGGCCGCGCCGCAGCGATGTTCCGTCGCCACGATCGTCCGTGTAAAGTTCAGCTACGAAATAATTAATAATTAGTCTTTGCAATAAGCATGATATTTCTTACGCTAAAAGCATCTTTTCAGATTACAATTCGTTAGTTCAATTCAGATCTCGTCAAGATTTAACCGCGACTGTAAGAAAACTGTAATCTTTTATGTAAAAATACACACACACACAAATCATTTTACAAGTTGTTCTTTCTGTTGATAATATTGATCAATTTAATTAAGCTGTTCGACACAAGATAAGCAGAAATCATTAATGTCTCATGCAATCCGTCTTATGAGACGCACGTTCTATGAAATTTGCTTAGATTGTTTCGACATCTAGTCAACATTTCTGTTTATTTGACGAATTTGAAATAACAGGTGATATTGCTTCGTTTCTTCTGAAAAATTTAAAAATAGAAAGTTTAGTCAATATGAGACCTAAATTTTAGAGAGTTGATACCTATGTCTTTAGTCCCATATCTTGAGTTTATTTACTGCCTTACAAGTAAACCTCAGGGAATGTCACACGTCAATTTGTCTCTAATTTTGTAGAGTTGTTTGTCATATCAGAGTATAAAAAAATCTGTCATTACTTTTAGCTCAAATTAATTTTTCTTGTATTTTTTCAGTTTTACGCTAATACACGACTTTACACGCATATTTAAAGCAGTATTAATGATTCTACGTCCTTACTTGTGAAGAGATAGCGGGAGGGGAAAAGGATAAAATCAAAATCTAACAAAAGTTTCTTAAAGTAGAGTTCTTTAAAATAAGAAAAATTATTAAATACGACAATTTTTTCGCGGAGATATGCTTATTTGAAGTTACGCAAAATTTTGATATGAATTGAGTGTTGCAATATTTTTTTTTACATCAATGTAGATCCAGCAAATTCATGATTTATTTTATTTGGAAAGAGGGTTTTAACTCTAACCCCCCCAGAATCCGCCAGTGCAGTCTTAAATATCAATAATAATTAGATAATTATTTTTAATACTCTTAAAATACCACTACAAATAATTATCAGCAACATTGTACAGATTCACAGAAATCACTCCCTCAATATCATATCAATCAGACGACTCTAAATAAGAACATTAGTACTAAGCAGTAATTGAACACAAGATTTAAGACTAAAGACATATCAACTCTCTTAGAGGAGAACCAGTAATTTGTTCTTGTAACGTTAAGAAGTCAATTTTTCACCAATTTTTAGACCGTTTTTTTTTAAAGTTTGCCATTTTGTAACAAATTATTTTTTTTTTAAATCCGTGTGTACAACTGAAGCTATTGTCTCATATTTTAAGAACATACTTGTTATTTTATTTCAGAACTTCCGTTGGTCCGCTATGCATACGCCCGCCCGTTCAACATAATAATTTTTTTAGCCGCTAACACTATTGTAGCTATAAATATAAATATTTTTTAACAAAAATTTTACAAAAAGTAGTCCAAATTATGTACATTGTAATGTTAATAAAGTGATTTAAAAAAAAAGCAATTATTTCTCAGAAAAAAAATCATTAAAAATAGCTTTTTTCTTTAGCTGTTACACTGGTTTTCCTCCTTAAATTTAGGTCTTATATTGGCTAAATTTTTTATTTTACTTGTAAGTAGTAAATGAACTCAAGATATGAGACTAAAGACATATCAACTCTTTTCGATTTTATATTGACTAAACTTTTTATTTTTAGATTTCCAGAAAAAACGAAGCAATATCACCAGTTATTTCAAATTCGTCAAATAAACAGAAATATTGACTAGATGTCAAAACAATGTAAGCAAATTTCATAGAACGTGCGTATCATAAGACGGATTGCATGAGACATTAATCATTTCTGCTTATCTTGTGTCGAACAGCTTAATTACATTGATCAATATTATCAACAGAAAGAACAACTTGTAAAATGATTTGTGTGTGTGTGTGTATTTTTACATAAAAGATTACAGTTTTCTTACAGCCGCGGTTAAATCTTGACGAGATCTGAATTGAACTAACGAATTGTAATCTGAAAAGATGCTA
Source organism: Leptothorax acervorum (assembly GCA_035220615.1). NCBI lineage: Eukaryota > Metazoa > Arthropoda > Insecta > Hymenoptera > Formicidae > Leptothorax > Leptothorax acervorum. The sequence continues at coordinate 15,852 of JASTWQ010000774.1, forward strand.
TTAGCGTAGGAAATATCATGCTTATTGCAAAGAGTAATTATTAATTATTTCGTAGCTGAACTTTACATGGACGATCGTGGCGACGGAACATCGCTGGCCGCTGCGGTGCGGCCGAGCGCGCGGCAGAGCGAGCGGCGGCGCGGCGGCTCGCTCACGCATACTAGTAGATGCGCGGCTCACGAACGTGCGTCCGTTTAAAAAGGGATGCTGACTGGCTAATTTTTAATTAATAATAACTACTTTTCTAAGCATAATTCGAAAAAAATGATTCAGGACTTTTCGACTCAGTTTTTCATGAAAAATATCACTGTGTAAATAGTGGGCGCGAATTAAGTGACACCCTGTATAAATATTTTATAACAAATAAGTGAACACTCGTTTATGTGTAAAAACAAATGTGAAAAGTCGGGCCAAATACGAATAAATAAAAGATGTTAGCATAGTTCACGGTTCAACATACCTATTCTTTATTATCCGAGAGTAAACAAAGGACAAAGGCAATGTGAACGTTTCGACTATATTTTATAGTTATTTAGTCTTCTTCAGCACAATGTTAATTTTAATTCTTTGTCATAGTATGTCAACATGTTAATTCGCTCATTTTTTAACTTATTTAATTGTTAGATGGAACACCGATATTTACGTCGACGGTGTATATTCAAACACGATGAGATACATTTACTTCGCCAGTGTATAAATAACCAAATTAAATTTCTTAATCGACGAAGCTGGCAATCACTCCTGACGGTCACAATCGTCAGGACACTTTAGACCAAGATTCCGGTCCTTCAAAACGCTTAAATTTAAGCAACTTAAATTAAGATTGAAAAATTCCCTCTCCCTTCCCTAATTAAATCGATATCGATTTAATATTAAAATCACTGTAAAAACTTATTGCGAAAAATATTACCCCAGCCAGGATTCGAACCTGGAATCTCCCGCATTCTTATGATTGTTTAGATGTACTATTGCGATAAATATTACCACATGCCCCGGTAGTCGAATTGGTTAAGACACCCGAACGGAATGCGGGAGATTCCAGGTTCGAACCCTGGCTGGGGTAATATTTTTCGCAATAAGTTTTTACAGTGATTTTAATATTAAATCGATATCGATTTAATTAGGGAAGGGAGAGGGAATTTTTCCATCTTAATTTAAGTTGCTTAAATTTAAGCGTTTTGATAGAAGGACTGGAATCTTGGTCTAAAGTGTCCTGACGATTGTGACCGTCAGGAGTGATTGCCAGCTTCGTCGATTAAGAAATTTAATTTGGTTATTTAATTGTGCTGATGAAGACTAATTGTAAGTATAGTAACAATCTGCAATCGATTAAAAACGGGCGATTTCAATCAGGCGATTTATTTTCGGGTTATTTTAAAATTGTTGGAACACAAAAAAATTAAGATGAACTATTTATTAATTATCACACGGTACCGTGGAACAGCCATGGGTTTATTTTGCAATGTGTGATCGAGATCGGTTGTAATTGCTCTCCTATATACATTCCACGTGAAAAGGGGAATTAAAATAATTTTTTTTAGCGAAACCCAGATCCGATCTCCCCTGCCAATTCCAAGCCCCATCGGCAACCAGATTCCAACTCATTCCTGCATTTTGTTTTCTTAAGTTTTGTCTTCTCTTTGTCTCCTAAGCCCCTAGCTCCTCTTTGGTCCAAAGTCTGGCATACCTTCGTCGTCGTTCTTGCCTCCTTGCAATGGATGATCGTAAGGAATTGCCGGGAGGCGACGGTTTATGTGGTTGCGCGTCAATGTCTTTCTCTAAATTCCGTCTTTTTCTTATAAGTTCTTTTTCTTATAAAAATCATGGAATCCCTCCTTGGAGTGTCTGTCGGTATACCACTGCTACTTGCAGCGGTATTTTTTTCCTTTTCTTTGTCTTCTCCAGATAATTTTTTTACAGTTTTAGAGAAATTTTTACGTGTTTTGTGCAATTCTGCCTTGTTTTTTATTAAAATTTTGTACCATTCTGGAACCATCTCCCAAAAATTGTCATTTTCCTCATAAGTTGATAATATTGAAATAACAGAACTCGTAGATTTATTGTCAGAATTGTCAGATTTGATGCGATCCCGTAATTCGTCTATATCTTTCGTATTTTTGTATGTTACAGACTGAGAATATTTCATATGTTACTTAAACTTTACAGAGTTAAATAACACGTATGTTGAAGCTTTTAATGATTGTGTAACGTATTATTCAATTCTTTTTGTGAAGTGTAATCTGTAATTATATTATTAAAAAATGACTTTAAAAAGAAAAAAAAATGTAAAAATATTAAAATTTTAAATATGAATAAGCATAAGTTATAAATTTACCCTTCACCGAGAGTTCGTCCCGTGCTGCTTGTTCCGGGTTGTTGATGTTTATTGTTGGATATTGGATTCGTGATGTTCCGGGATGTTGCTGTCTCGATGTTGAAGTTCCCATTAATTGTGTTTTTGACCTAGCTTGCGGGTTTTAATTGAACGAGTCGGGAGAGGGGGGAACGCTTAAAATATTTTCACCGATACGCTTTTCCCGTGCCCGTCGCGCGATTATTTTCGATAATCGATGGGTTGCATTACCCGTCGGAATTGTCTCACAATCAGTCGTTGGTCAAAATTGTTATAGTAGACTTGATTATTATTTTATATTACTACACGTTATTTACACCTAGCGAGACGTAATTAATATTACATGCATGAAAGATATGCAATAGGTCATAAAAATGTGTATATCCATTGTCTCCAAACAACGTTTAAGTAAAACAGTGTGGAATTTTTTGAATTTAATTATATCTTATGGCTTCAAATTGTATGAAATATTCTCTAGTATTATCAATGTATTCATTAAAATCAATCTTCTTCAGGTGCTCTATGCATTCTGTTTCATCCAGAAATGGATTCTCACATCTTTTTTCTTTGAATTTTCTTTTTTTGTATATCTTTCCAAATCATTGGACCTATTACTATTTGACCTGGTATATGTTTTTTGATTTCTTATTTTTGTTTTGAATTTTTTTTTCGTACCTTTTTCCGAATCATTGGATCTGTCATTATTTGACCTGGTACATGTTTCTTGATTTTTCGTAATTATTTCTTCTTTGTATTGCAACAGCATATTACAGTAGTCTTGAGCATCCTCAAAGTGTATAATATGCCTCGAACTTTTATTGAGTTTATCACACTCTCAGTAGAATCACTTATGGAAAACACTCTACTGGATTTTATGTTTCTTAGCATACTAAATTTTTGGGGAAACCTTGGACGTTTATGCATGTTGTTGGTTTTTCTTCCTCTCCCATCCTTTCTTTTTTAAAGATGTTTCTTCTTCTAAAGATCCTTTCTTTTCCAAAAATTCTTTTTCTGCCTCATTTTCACTTTTGTTGCACTTTGTTAATATTTTATTTCTTCCCGACATTAATTGCATACAATGCGTGTTGTCTTACAATGCTTGTTCTTCTTTTTCATGTGTATTTTTTATAGAGATGGAAAAAGATATTCTGTTTACATCGAAGACGCTGTTACATGTCGCCTTATTCTCCTCGAATTGTATTGATTGGTCTAATAATATTTGCGCATATTCCAGTCTTCATCGTGCTTACACTTGGGCATTCTTAAAAGAAAAAAATTTTTCCCTTGAAAATATGCTATTTGTAGTCATACTCCTACATGACCTAACGATACATCGGAATGACAACCGATTCGTCGGTAGGATATTCGATGATTGATATTTGATGATTATATCCGCACTCGACGTAGCATTCATATGAATGCATACCTACAACCTGCGTATCTGAAGAAGAATCGAATGATTTTACTGCTCTAATCTCAATCTCTCAGAATCGCTCGAAGTCACACGATCTCGCGGTTACTTCTCTTTGTCACGGATGTTGTCACGAGGGCTGTAGATTCTCCATCCACAGATGTTAATCCCAGTCGCTTTGGTGTATCGGATGAAAACGTGTGGACTCCCCAAATGCTGTTCTCCGACTCTGTTTGGTTATAATATGGTTTTGCAGTAAATGTGCTCCCCTTTGAAATAAAATGCCCACTTTTTTACATGTTGCTCTGCCCTCAGCTTCTTTTATAATAAACGTTTTGTAAACTGTTTAAAATTAAGGTGGAAATTTAATATTAAAGATGTATAAGCATGTATAGGGCCTACAGACAAACTTGCATAGCTGCAAAAACAAATTATCCAATCGCATCTTATGCTCATCTATATGATGGCAATGCAATTGGATAATATTCTTTGTACATATGAATAATACAGCCATATAAGTTTGTCACATATATATTTTTGGGTTTATGTATAACATTAGAACTGATTTATATTATGATATTAAATCTTTAAAATGATATTTGAAATTAGATAAGCAATTAGTGGAATCTTAACATATTTTGCAATATATACTTGAAAATAATCTACAACTAACATTTCCAAATATACTTATTTTAATTAACAAATACCTATATGACCCTTTAAATGGGTTTTGCCTATATCTCTTTCCGCCTCCAGAAACGGCTCGAAACAAAATGTACATCTTAAAACTTCGTGTATCTCGAAATCTTCGTCTTCTATGAAGTTCTTGCGATGCATTGTTTTCAAGTGCGTTAGGCACTCTGTTTTATCAAGAAATGGTTGCTTACATAATTTACATTTGACCGCAATGCATTCTAACGCAAAATCTTCTACAATCGACGATGAATCCATTTCCTTAATGTTTCTTTAACGAATGATGTTTTGCATTTTATGCTCATTTATATGACAGCAATGCGGTGATTAAATAATATTCTTTATGCATATAATTATGCAGTTATACAAGTTTGCCTGGATAGGCATTAAGAGCCATGGCACATAGAAAAACTTATTAACCAGAAAAACGTATTAATCAGTAAAATTTACTCATGTCTTCTTTCTTCGATTGATCGTGTTGTGCTAAAAGTGTCTCATCAAAAAATGTTCGTTTATACGGTGATGATTCATTAAGGGGCCATTCTCCTTTGACGGCCGTATAATTAGCCTATTTTCATGAATTTTTTCAAGAAATTTTGTTATATACAGGGTGTCTAGCGATAGGATGTACGTAGCTTAAGAATGTGTTCTTGACGTTTTCTTAAGCCGAAAAGTTCCAATAAACATGTAGCCTAAGATCAATCGTTACAAAGTTATTGGCACTGTGCGAAAAATAACACTAATTGTGAGCCAAAAATTTTATTAAATAAGTACATCAGTTAAAGTTTCACAAAAATTAAATGTTGCAGTTACATGTTATTTTCAAAATGACCTCGATTAGCTAGGCACATTCTCGCCCTTCGTGAAATCGAGGTGACGGAACTCATAACAATGTCGGGATCGTTTTTGATGATATTGGAAGCATGGATTATTCGATTCAGCAAATCATCTCTGGTGTTCGACTTGTAATGACATGTAACTGCGACATTTAATTTGTGTGAAACTTTAACTGATGTACTTATTTAATAATAAAAATTTTTACTCACAATTAGTGTTATTTTTCGCACGTAAGTGCCAATAACTTTGTAACGATTTCTCTTACAAGTAGACTACATGTTTATTGGAACTTTTCGACTTAAAAAAACGTCAAGAACACATTCTTAAGCTATGTACCTACATCCTATCGCGGGACACCCCGTATAGAAAGATGTGAGTTTTTGCATGAAATTATCTAATTTTTGAAGAGCATTTCATTATAAATCGTCATTTTATCGTCGGGATATCGACGATGTACAAAAGACAGACGTGACGAGAATCGAGGCACAAGCCGTTTGAAACGTCTGCGTTACTGCCGACTGACTGCCGACTGGTTTGGATATGTCCGCGGACTAAGGTCGTGGCGGGCGCGATATTCATCGTCGTAAATATATTTCCAATATTATGTAATAATGTAATAATAACGATAGAAATTATACTAAAGTTTAAACCATTTATAAAATAATTTTGTAATTGTAATCGTGAATGTGTAGCCGGTCATTGCGACGCGAGCCGTTTCATTATAAATGACGATTTATAATAAAATTATCTAATTTTTGAAGAAAGAAAAAAATTTTTTTTATTTATAAATAGATGCATTATAATGCCTCAAGCTGGCGATCGAATTAGGGGCTATCGGAAAAACACACCTCCACGGTGGAAGTGATTCAGCCTCTGCAAATTATCTGAAACCAAAATTTCTTTGATTTTTATTAATTATATGAGTGTCGTTATGGCAGGAACTAGAACGAAGTCAATTGCATTAAATTTATAAAAATGATGTCATTTAAAAAAAAATTTTTGATTTTTATTTAAAAAATCTGTTACTTTTTTGTTTATAAAAAATCGAATTTTTGTTATAAAAATTTAATTGTAGTTTCTGCCATGCGCAAAAGTTAGGATCAAGAGGAACAAGAGACCAAGAGGCTATCTTAAATAGTTTTTTAGTTATCACTTCCACCAGGTCAAAAAACATGGTTTCGAGAAAAACGCAGAAAATGTCGTGCGACGATTTGCGTCCATTATGCGCTGTCTATCCTTTTGGCCGGCATATGTCTTTGCTGTTCGTCCAATACGGATTCCCAAGATGTTCATTATCTTTAGTATACTTATAAAACCGTCATTGAATGTTGCCAAAAAGTTGCGATAGATACAACTTTTGTACCCCGTGCGCTTTTACGTATGAGCTCGTAGCTCCGTCAATATTGCGAATTTCAAAAAATCCTTTTACAAGGATATTCTACATACATGTAGGAATACAAATCAGTAAAAAAAATCAATTTTTTGAAGCCGTCAAAGTTGAATGCCCCTTAAGTGTTCTTTGCAGTGTTTTTTACTTTTTACAACACTATCGTTAAACGATATTTTCAAGGAGTAAGTTTCTTAAAATTCATTAATTTCCACTACATATAGTGACTGTCTTATTCAATTATTTTATTCTGTTAAAGCCCGTTCTCGGAAATTCGTATTATGAGAATACGCTTAGCTATGACAGATACAGTAAGTGAAAAAGTCTACGAAGTTTATTGGAGAAAGATGAGTATGATGATGAGTAAGAAATTGTATTTGCATTTTGTTCCGACGTAATTACAGCTTTATTCTTTAATTTGCAAAATAAATTTATATAATAAATTTCGTGTAACAAAACGATAATCCCCGTAATGTAAATGCTTATTTCTTGCCAGATGATAATTCCATAGGTTCGTACCATGTATTTGTTAGTGGAATTAAATTTACAATTAAATTTACTTTCGGCAATGTATTGAATTCATCGAGCGGTACACTGAAAAAAATGTAATTTTACTTACATATGGGTTTTTTTCGACCCAGTATAATTTTTTTTAGTGTGGGGTGCATTATGTTACCTGCGTATGTCTTCTACTCCCGGCGGCAGAATAGTTGTGCTTGTAAGAAAATCGCGTAGCTCTAATATTTTGTTTTCCTCAGGTTTTTTTTGTTTCTATTTCTTATATCATGCTGCAAAATAAAAATTTAAAATTATTTATAATATTTCGTGCAAAATAATTATTTAAAAAAATAATTACTCTCATTGTTTTCATGCACTCATCCTTTCTTTCTTTGATTTATTTTAATTCTTTCGTTATTAACTCCACTCTGTCGCTTCTCTAGCAGTCGATTAACTCTGCCCTTTTATGTTTTTCTAATTCTTTGTCTGTCGTTATTTTCATTAGCATGCTGCAACAAAATAAAAATTTAAAAATATTTATAATATTTGTTGTGCAAAATAATTATCCAAAAAAATAATTACTCTTTTATCCTTGACACGCAGAAATCCTTTTTTTTCTTTAATTTGTAGTAATTGAATTATTATCAAGTTGACTCTATCCATTTCTTATGTATGTACCTCATTGTTATTGATATTAATCTCTTTTTTTTTTATTTTAACAGCCCTCTCGACAGCGGATTTCCTTATTTTTGAATTCACCGCACATCAAACGTTTTACTATTTAAAAATTTTTTATTATAATATTTTTGGGTGTTTCTAAAATACGTTTTCTCTTTTCTAATAAAGTTCCCTAGCTATAGTAATATTCCGCATTTGTTATATGTTCGTCAGTCTCTGGATGAGCTACTTTGTGGCCGTCAAGTATTATACGTTTATTTTTTTTCATTAATTTATTGAAGGAAATATTCCTTTCTCTCAGCATTTCTATAAATGCTTCGCGTTCTTTCCTATTGGTGTCATTTAAAAAATCTCTTATATACGTTGCCGTGCCCCTTTGTTCTAAAATGATCACTCTATTTTTAAATGACTCATGCTTGGGGGGGGGGGGGGTGTAAATCCGTCCCCGGATTCGCGACGAGCGAGATAATATGGGACGATCTCGAAGGACCAGAGGGGGGGTGTGGTCCCCTCACGATTATTAAGCGAGCAACGAGTAATTAAGCGAAAACAAAGCGTGCGACTCACCGTGTCGGTGCCCCGGCGCCCTCCTGAGGGGTGTACTCCGCCGCTCTCGTCCTTCCTCGTGGCGGTCCTCGGTGCTGGCGAGAGGATGCTGGCAGGCAAGGATTGCGAGGCGAGCGTGCAAGCAAGCAGGCGGCAAGGCAAAGCAAACGTTTTACTCGCGCGCCAAATTATAGTCGAAAATCCATGATTAATTTTGCGACATTATGTTGACGCTGCTAACGCGGACATCGATCGTTTGAAACTAAATGTTCTCTTCTTCAAAATTGACATTTCGTGCACTTGTATTTGGCCTCTACGTGAGTATTCATATGACCGTGCAAGGCCTTTTTAAATTTTATTATCTTGGAACATACATTACAGACATAATCATGTACGTGCATTTTTTTGCGATGTGCCTCCAAGTTTTTTCACTCGATAAGCGAACTCGACAAATCTCACATGCCACATTATGTCGACGCTGCTAACAGTGCTAACGCGGACATCGATCGTTTGAAACTAAATGTTCTCTTCTTCAAAATTGCTTATACTCTTTTTGTTTTTGGTGCTAGATGCCTGCAGAGTGCAAAGGTGCCTGAGGTACCTGGTGCAAAATTTAGTGAATTGTCTTCTTGTTCTTGTTTCTTCGGTCGCGTAGAGTCTCTCGTCAAATAATAATCTTTATTTATATTATGAAAAGTGAGTAAATAACTTTGCAGTTTTTTGATTTTCAAATAATGCGCCGCACGCCATGCATTTAGTTCTTTGCATCAAACGTTCCAAATTGAAATTAAAAATTCATGATGCAGACATTTTATTAGCACAGTACCAACAGCTAATCGTTTAAACGCTTTGCGGAAACTAAATGTTTTACAGTTCCTTATAGAATATAAATATTTTGATATGTACTTTTGTTCTTAAACAATTTGGTATGTATTAGCTGACCTAGTTGACTAACCGACAGATGATGAGTCAGTCAGTGAGTGAGTCGGGACATTTGTTGTTATATATATATATATATATATATATGGTATATATATAGATTGGAGGTGTGCATTTTGGGCAACACTATCTTAAGTATCCCTTGCCCTGCAGTATTGGAATTCCTCCAATTTGGTAATTTTTCTGTATCGTTCTCTAAAAGTGTTCCATGCATGTCAACGACACTCATTATCTTCAGTCCGAGAATATCTAAACACTAATTCGACATTAAAAATTAATAACCATTCAAAATTTTTGATGGATGTACATATGTACGTACGCGTAACGATTATGCTTGAGACGCACGCGTCGCGACAAGTCGCGAATAATCGTCATGATGCTGCGTTTAATTATAAAACTTATAACACACATAATGCTTATAATGCATAAAAGCCATATACATACATATAGTAAAAATGAATATGAGCTTAAAATAATGCGGAGCTCCGAATGTCGAAGCGTGACAACCAACATTAGCGGCAAAACTACCGCATGATGCGGTTATCACGTATTTATTTTTGTGATAACGTCCAAGCATTCTAAAAGTATATGCTTCGAACTTTTATTAAATTTATCTTACTCTCAGTAGAATCACTTATCGAAAACACCCTACTGAATCCTATGTTTTTTTAGCATACTAAATTTTTGGGGACACTTTGGACATTTATGCATTTTTTGTTCTCTTTCTCTTCCAAAGATCCTTCCTCTCCCAAAGATCCTTTCTCTTTTAAAGATGTTTCTTCTTCGAAAAATCCTTCCGCTTTCAAAGATCCTTTCTCTGCCTCATTTTCACTTTTGCTGCACTTTGTTATTATTTTATTTCTTCCCGACCTTAATTGCATATAATTTGTCTTGTTCTTTTTTTTATGTGTACTTTTTATAGAGATGGAAACAGATATAATGAGTTATTTCAATATCCCCATCTAAATATCTCTTTTTATCTAAATGTCTTCCTTTAATATAATTATTAAAGGAGCAAAATTGGGTCGAGGAGAAAGAAGAAAGGAAATTTAAGAATTTCTAGGAGAAATCGCTAAAAAGAAGGTGAAATAGCTGGGAAGATAAAAGAGAGAATGGTGAAGAAAAAGTTGCTTGGTAAAGGAAGTAAGATCTTTATAGATAACGATCTGACAGCAAAAGAGAGACAGATAAATTACACTAGTTTACAAAATAAAAAAAATTTTCTGTACATTTAATGCTACTGTTTTTTTCCTATGTACTTTGGCCCGCTAAACTCGGAAATCACATAGAAAAATTTTTTTATGGATTGGTTTTTTTGGTTTTTTGATTTTTTGTACCTTCACTCAATTGCTCATAACTCCGGTATTTATCCATAGATTTTTTTCCTCAATAGCTTGTTTTCTTTGTAAAAGTACGACCTATACGTAAACAATAAGAAACTGGACATAATTTGACGTTTTCTATTTTTGCATGGCGATAGAGTGAATTTTCTATTTATATTTATAAATTATAAAATCATCTTTTATAAGCTTTTTCAAGCGACAGTTTCTAATCACTTTGTCCTTTAGTAATCTTTGCACTTCAGAAAATTTTGATTCAATAAAGCATGGACAAACTGTTCAATGTAGATTGATTTTTAAGAGGTTTTGTTTTCGTGAAATTTTTTTTTTAGTTTTCTATGTTAATGTGTTCAGAACTACTCATTGTCAGTCATTAATGGACCGATTTTCTTAAAACTGATGCCAAAATTTTCTAATTTTTTGGGAATGCCAACGATGGGTTTCATTATTTGTCAGGTATTGATTTTCTTCAAAATATTCGTATAATTGGTCTACTGTTTGTACGAGAGCCTGTTTTTTTCTGTCCTGAAGTATGTACTCTATGAACATGTTCGTCACTATTTGTGCATCCGTCCTCATTTTCATACAATGTGATGCGTTTTTAAAACCTCTATTTTCTTCTTCCAATTCTTTCATTCTTTTTTTGAGGATTTGAATTTTTTTTTTTTTGTATATCTTTCCGAATCATTGGACCTATTACTATTTGACCTGGTACATGTTTCTTGATTTTTCGTAATTATTTCTTCTTTGTATTGCAACAGCATATTACAGTAGTCTTGAGCATCCTCAAAGTGTATAATATGCCTCGAACTTTTATTGAGTTTATCACACTCTCAGTAGAATCACTTATGGAAAACACTCTACTGGATTTTATGTTTCTTAGCATACTAAATTTTTGGGGAAACCTTGGACGTTTATGCATGTTGTTGGTTTTTCTTCCTCTCCCATCCTTTTTTTTTTAAAGATGTTTCTTCTTCCAAAGATCCTTTCTTTTCCAAAGATCCTTTCTCTGCCTCATTTTCACTTTTGCTGCACTTTGTTAATATTTTATTTCTTCCCGACATTAATTGCATACAATGCGTGTTGTCTTACAATGCTTGTTCTTCTTTTTTATGTGTATTTTTTATAGAGATGGAAAAAGATATTCTGTTTACATCGAAAACGCTGTTACATGTCGCCTTATTTTCCTCTAATTGTATTGGTTGGTCTAATAATATTTGCGCATATTCCATTCTTCATCGTGCTTACACTTGGGCATTCTTAAAAGAAAAAAATTTTTCCCCTGAAAGTATGCTATTTGTAGTCATACTTCTACATGACCTAACGATACATCGGAATAACAACCGATTCGTCGGTAGGATTGATATTTGATGATTATATCCGCACTCGACGTAGCATTCATATGCATGCATACCTACAACTTGCGTATCTGAAGAAGAATCGAATGGTTAGAAGAATTGAATGATTTTACTGCTCTAATCTCAGTCTCTTCAGAATCGCTCAAAGTCGAAACGGTACTACAACGTGCAAGTGTGGTTTCTTTGATTACATTATCAGGCACTGATGAAGACCACATTTAAGGTCGAAACGTCTGTATTATTTTTATTTATAAATCTTATGTATGTTTGATGCACTAACAACGAGCTTTGTTCGCTAGCCCTTCTTTCAATTACTTTATTCATTATCCCATTAGCTATTTATTTCAATAGTTATGCATTTTTCGAAAAAATTTTTACCAGAATAAACTTTTATAACATATATGTATATTAAACGTTTAATATTTTTCACCTTTGGAAAATGAGGTGATAATAATTGAATAGAAAGAAACATTGCCTTGCAAAGATGTCTGAATGTAACAAGCATGTGTTTGTGACCCTTCATATTCGAATTCTTTATTGTACTGTAAAACTTGGACCTTTTCCTCTTCCTTTTTTTTTGCTTACAGATAGATTAAATTTTGATACGACGGTACATGTATGAATCTTTTGTAACAATTGTGGCATTTTCTTTAAAGTACATGTACTTAACGTTTGAAGAAATTTTTCATAACGATCAATTAGAAACGGATCATCAATTTTACACAAGGTATTGCATAATCATGATTTTTTTGCTTGTGCTTGCACCAAAGATAATACATTCATAATTTTTATCTTTCACGTTCATTACCAAAGATTGTGATAAATTAATGTTGCGATATGTGTCGATAAAATAAGTTTTGGAAGAAGCTGTATTTCGCGATATGCCACATAATGCATGTAATTTTATTGAAATTTTTCTGGATTCACATTTGTTTTACTGATACAACATATACATGTGTTTCTTCTCCTTGAGTAGAAACACAAGCACATGTAGCAGTGCCCAGTTACTTACGTGTGAAAGAACCATTAGAAGTTTCACGTGTCTCTTCTCTAAAAGACGAAATATTAAAAATCTGGACACCCTCTTTGTTTTCAACTCATCTTTTAATTTAACGACAGACATTTCTGCAGCTTTGATTTGTTCATGTATTTCGTCGGGTGAAATCAATACTTACATAATGTTTTTTTAATTTTTTCTCAGTTCAGTTTTTAATCTCATGGCTATTTCAACAATAGTTTGCAGGTCTTCTAATAACTTGGTCCGCGGCGTTCTGTAATAAAAAGTTTAATATTTATATTAATATATAGCGTAATATATATTTCTTAAAGAAATATTACATACAAATCCTGTTTATTTTTCTTTTATTTTCTTTTCCAGTACGCACGCAATCCTACCACTTGTTTTTATCCTAATCTTTTATTATTATATATTAACAAATGCATTTTTTATTATATATTAACAAATGCATTAGTTTGATTTAGTATTATTGTATTATTTCTTCCTATAACTTAGAAGGGCGTACCCTTTTTGAAGAAATTATTGTCAAACGTTTTTACTAGTGTAAATTTTGGCTAAGAGTGTAAATTTTCGTTTAGGATACCTTTTTTAAGGTAAATGTTACTGCCTCGTTGTCCTTAATGGTATGGTCTTTTATCTATAACATATAATAAAAAGAATGATATGCATCAAATATTTACTTCATTATATAATACCATAAGGTATTGTGTGAGAAATTTAAAAGAAAAATCTGAATTGGTACACGGAACCTCGATATTTCACTTAAAAAACGCCCGCAAAAACCAAGGGATGAAATGGCTGATTGGTAAGTGAAATATCAAGGTTCTGTGTACATCGCAAGCGAGCAATCTCGAAATTCCCGAAAAACTCCCGGGAAAATCAAAGGATAAAATCAATACTTACATGTGTTTCTAATTTTTTTAAAATTTTATTTGCATCCTCCTTGCAGCTTCCATGGTAACTTCTATCTCTCTTAAGCAAAAATTGGTCAGCGGCGTTCTGTAACAAAATATTTAATATCTATATTAAAATATAGCGTTATACAATTTCTTAAAAATATATTACACATCTACAAATCCTGTTCACTTATCCTTTATTTTCTTTTCCAGTACTTACGCACGCAATCCTACCACTTGTTTTTATCCTAATTTTTTACCCTAGAATATTTGCCAAGTATATTTGAAAGAAAAATAGATATTTAGATGGGGATATTAAAATAACTAAATGAGTTATTTCAATATCCCCATCTAAATATCTTTTTTTATCTAAATATCTTCCTTTAATATAATTATTAAAAGAGCAAAATTGGGTTAAGGAGGAGAAAGAAAAAAGGAAATTTAAGAATTTCTAGGAGAAATCGCTAAGAAGAAGGTGAAATAGCTGGGAAGATAAAAGAGAGATAATGGTGAAGAAAAAGTTGCTTGGTAAAGGAAGTAAGATCTTTATAGATAACGATCTGACAGCAAAAGAAAGACAGATAAATTATTTATACCACAGAAGCTTCTGTGGAATAAATAATGCTAATCGCCGGAACTCCTTGGAAAGCGTTAGAACACGTTTAGAACTACACGAGAAATATAATAGAACTCCTAGAACTATCGAAAATCGGCCAGCGTCTCACCCATATACCCGTAAATGCGGCTTTCTCAGGATTAAAAATTGTTTTAAAAAATGAATAAATAATGCTAATCACCGGAACTCCTCGGAAAGCGTTAGAACACGTTTAGAACTACACGAGAAACATAATAGAACTCCTAGAACTGTCGAAAATCGGCCAGCGTATCACCCATGTACCCGCAAATGAGGCTGTCTCGGGCGATGCAAATTATTTAAATATAAAAATACAATGTTTATCGCTAGAGTTCTTTCTAGAACTCATGTAGAACTATAGACTTTTCAAAAACCTACAAAATACTGTACCGGAAATCTTCGCAGGACAAAGTGAAACGCTGCGTGAACCTAGCGTCTCAGTTTGCACTGTCGCGTCTTTTTGGCTTTAAAGGGCAGAACTATTAGTATAACCTATCAGGAACTCTAGAACTATTCAAAAGGAAGTCAGAACTTTCAATAGTTTTTCCGCGAAATGAGACGCTAGCTTCACACACACAGGAAAGAGAGCTAAGGAAAGAACTTACATGTCCATATCACTATGTGTGTTGTCCACACTCATGTCGCTGCTGCTACTGGCGCTCTCATTAATTTTTTATCTAAAATTTTTAAAATATTTTCTAAACCATTTTATAAAAGAAGACTTTGCATGTATGTCAAACAACTCAAAATTTTTTATATGTATATTAGAAGTGATTACCGTTAACAGTTTGAGTATGATTTTTTGTCATTTAAATAATTACTTTTGGTGAATTACTTTCTGGTAAATAATTAGTATTGTTTAAACAATTTAAAAAATTTTTTTGTAGCAAAAAATTTTGAAACTTAAAATACAATATCAATTATGTATGTTTTACACATAAAAAAAGTTTAAGAAATATCTTAATGGTTTATTTATATTTTATTTATATTTACAGCAAAAATGTCGATTCTGCATAAGGTATAATGTTAATTTAATCAACTTTATACTTAAATAACTCTTAAATAACTTTAAAATTTAACAGAGTATTTTTAATTTAATTTAGAAACATCTCACAGCCATTTCTGAATATATTTGAAATATTTCCAATACATCCTTAATTACACCAATAAGAGAATTGTGCTGAATTTTTACACAGATAGACGTAATAATAGAACAATCTATGAAATTTTTAGATTTTTGGTAATGCTTTGAGATATCACCCATACATCCTTAAATAATTTTAATCGCCCGAGACAGCCGCATTTACGGGTATATGGGTGAGACGCTGGCCAATTCTCGACAATTGTGTTAGTTCTATTATAATTTTCGCGTAGTTCTGAACGTGTTCTAATGTTTTTTAAAAAGTTCTAATGATAACAATTGTTTAAATATTTTTTATTTCGAGAAAATCGCATTTACGGATATGGGTAAAACACTGGCCAATTTTTGACAGTTCTGTGAGTTCTATTACATTTCTCGTGTAGTTCTGAACGTGTCCTAACGTTTTCCGAAGAGTTCTAATAATGATAAATATTTATTTATTTTTTAAATAATTTTTAAATCCCGAGAAAGCCGCATTTATGCACCCATATACCCGTAAATGCGGCTTTAGAGCTTTCAATAGTTTAGCTAAGGAAAGAACTTACATGTCCATATCACTAACTTTACTGGAACTAGCTTCACTGACACTCATCTCATCAGCTTCAGTGCTCGATGAGCTTTCGTTCAGTTTTTGCCTAAAATTTTAAAAATATTTTTTAAAAAATTTAATATTTATATAAAAACAGTAATATAGCAGCAATGTAACGGCAATGTAACCGAATATAACAGGTTATATAAACCAGAAGTTACATGTAACTTACGTGTAAGTTACAATTTCCGACTCAGCAATATAACATGTTATGTAACATGTTATCTAGCTGTTGCATAACAGTTACTGTGACTGTAACGTAACAAATATGATAACTGCTATATAACTGCAATATTGCAATGGAATATAACGGTTAACCTAATTGTGACACTGCTATTATATTTACGGCAATATAATATTAGAATAACTGTAATGGTACAGTTATATTGGGACAATAAGCGCATTACGGAAATTAAATAAAAGTATATTGATTCACAATTACCGTTTATTAATAAAATGTATTTATTACACCAAACAAAATAATTTATATAATGTGTATTAAATCAATATATAGTATCAAAATGTGTAACACTCTTAAAATATTTAGGAACATATGTTTTATATTAGGAACATCTTTTGCATTTCCTGCAAACTTCGCCTATCGACTAGATACTAATAGGGCGACTAATAGATACTAATCGACTAGATACCGAGCTGTGATTATGACCGTGATCAAGTAATTACGTAATTAGTTATTGCAGTGTCGCTATCACAGTTACATAATACCTCACACCAGCTCTTTATCGCGTTACACTAAACGCATTTATTATTAATTATTTATACTTAATGTTACGCAATTGCATCATTCGTTAAGGTTAGCAGATGTTTTCGTGCGAAGGTTGCCTATAAGGCACAAGAGGACCTTCGATTCAATCAAAGTTATGCTGCGCGTGCCAGAAGGCAGACAGAAACTTACAGCACAGCAATTCCGGTGCAGACTGTTTTTGAATTCCGTCGTAAGTTTCTTCAATCGTTTATATATTAATAATTATGTTTATGAATAAAAAAAGAAATAAAAAGAACTTTTTGACAAAAAACAAAAGAATTTTTCAACGGTACGTTATATGATCAAATTCGTAAGTTTCTTCAATTGTTTAGATATTAATAATTATGTTTATGAATAAAAAAAGAAATGAAAAAGACTTTTTGACAGAAAACAGACGTTTTTTCCACGGTACGTTATGTGACAATTATAGGAATAAGTATCTTATCTTGTATCTAAAGAAGACTCCTGTAACCATGAAAGAGTATGTCTTGCTTCGTTGTCTTTACTTTCTTCTTTCTAATTTTTTCCTCTCTTTTTCTGCTGTTCGAGTTCGTCGTTGTTTAGCAAACCGGAACCATTCTGCGACAATCTCTTCAAATTCAATTTCCTTCGTTGCCGGATATGTATTCAAAATAGCATCTGTGAACAAAGTTACTATAATTAATGATGTAAAAATGTATGAAACATCTAAAAACTCGATAATAAATCGCAATAAAGTTAGATCTATTTGGGTTGACGGGGCTAACTTCTAACATTGGCATTATTATGATAAACATTTGGACGAGGTAAACTAACCAATTATTTTGTATTCTATTCTATTTACATTAAGATAATAAAACGATTATAGTGTAAATTATTATTTTTTTAAAATAAAAACCAGCCATGTTTGCAACAGCCTCAATACTACACACAGTTCTTATGTTAGTAAAAAATGTTAAAAATTAAACTCAAAATATAACTTTTGTGAAAATATATTTATAAAATTTCTGTAACAAAAACTTGAAGAAATTCGACAATAATTTGAAATTTTTTTTAAGGCAAAAATTGAAATTCTTTACAATATTACCACGGAACGAAAAATTTTTAAACCCTTTCAAATAGCATTGCAAAAAATTATCAAAACAATTCTATAAAAGAGTTACTTTTTCGAACCGATATCGGCAACGCTAACTGGGAAAACGTACCTATTCTTAACTATTATAATTATTATGTAGATTATTGAACTGTTTGTTTGCAGCAAGAGCATTATTGTCAACATTTCTGCCAAAAACTGGACAATAGAAAAGGAGAAACCCTATCAAACAACGTTAAAATGACATTTTGTGGTGCTAAAATCTCAAGATTATCACTCACCTTGCATTATTTTAATAATACAAAGACCTTCAATGCAAAAGTTTTCCTTCCGTCCTTTCCATGAACACAACTCTGCGCAGGAATTTGTAAAGACCTTTGTGCAAGTTCTTTGGATGTCCTCACGCGCTGTGTGACCTCCGATTTTCTGTACAAACGTATTCTGCAATAGAAAGATTATTACTATACTTGCAACAGTTTCAACAAAAATTGATCTCTCTTCGTGGGATATTTAAAGAATTTACTTACGAATTGTTTCTTCACTTCTGGATTTTCATGGATTTTATTCTCGAAGGCTTCAATCTCCGCGATTGACTTTAATGGCAGAAGAGGCGTTACGAGGTTAATATTTCCTGAAAGCATAGGTTTTCCACGGTCGACTTTCTGATGAAGCTCTCGTAGTTCTACTTGAATCGACGCGAGCATCCGAATAATTATTCTTGAATATTCTACATCAGAATAAATGGATAGAGAATATCTCGAAAGTATTTCAATGTTCCTTTTGTAAAGGTCCAATAAGTCCAATAGGTTTTACCTTCCGGACTACGGTCCGTCGTTTCCATGCCATCAAAGGCCTTTTTGGCAAGTGTTGAAACTTCAGAAAAATTTTTTTTCTTGCGGGTTGTTGGCGTCGCAACCGGAGTCGGAATCGTCATGTATGGGTCATCCACGTCTTCCGCTTCCTTGTCGATGTCGCATTGGTCTCCTATATAGCACAGCACAAGATATCATCACTCACTTTTTCATAACATAATATCAACAATATATATAATTCAATACAATTTTATCAGTATAACATTATACTTTTTAAATAAAAATTATTTTGTGACTCATAGAAATGAGATTTTCTTGTACAATGCATACATTTCATATGATTCTTATGCTTTTCATCTGACTCAATTCTCTTAATTTTTTCTACTTTTCGGAAAAAGTTAATAAAAATTTGAATTTAAATGGACAATATTTATAATTAACATTGCAACTACTTACGGCCTGAAACTGAAGTACCGTTGTTCTCACAGCTTAAAACAGTGTTATCCTTTTCACATGCTTCTGTCTCTTTAGGTCGCGCTACCCTTATGACATCGTGCGACTTTGTGACCTGTTTTTGATTTTGTTGCCTCTGCGACGTCGTGCGAATATTCAAATCTTACAGATTCTGATGTCTCATCAGAGCTGTTTGGAATCGGTGGCAGGTCTAATAATATGTTTCGACCTGCCAATCCAGATTTGATTTTCGATGATGTTTCATTGTCACGTGTGTATGCGTGTGCGTGTGTGTGTAGACATGATATTGTAAAACCATCACTGAAATTTCTGCACAAAAATTTACAAACAAACTCATCTTGGAATGCGCAAGAGATAATACGGAAGGATTTGAAATTCATAGAGATTTCAAGTTCAATCAAATTGTAAAAAGTGCAAATTGCGAAATGGGTTTAAACAGGAGAAAATACGCTATATAGACTCCCCTTATGACATTCGAAGAAGACGACGAACAATCTTCAAAAAATTTGTTAAATCAGAATATACGATACTTAGAACTTACGCGGCTCTCGTGCCTTTATCCGCTTCAAAGTTTTACATTGATTTTATTTTCGGCATCTTCGGATGAGGAGCTCGATTTTCGTATGGGCATCACTTGTCTGCGTCCTTTCCCGAGTTGGTCATCATCAGTAGTTGCATAATTTGCATCCTCCGCGACCTTTCGAGCCTTTTTATAAGACGCTGCAAAAAGTATTTATTATAAATAAAAATATCGCAGATGTTCCTTTATTCTATGATAAAGAAGTATACCCTTACTGCAATATTTCTCGATGGCAACAGGCAACTTATCCCACGACTTTTTATCTGGTTCAGATCTTTTTGCTATTAGCGTACTGGCGTTTTTGCAATGTACCGGCCACCAACATAACGTTTCTTCGTTTGTTTCATTTGTTTCAAGCCAATTAGATGGTACCTCAGAAACTTTGTTGTCAGCTTTGAATATTACGACTGCATACGCCATGTCTACCACCAACCGTAAGTGAAAACGAGGTAATTTCAAAATGGAACAAGAGGGAATAAAACAAGAGGAAATGGAACAAGAAAGAATGAGATTGCAGGAAGGGATTTGAAAAATACGAGGAATGATCTTTTTTATTGGATTGGATTCTAAATGTCAATAATTATATTGCAGTAAAGGGATCACTACACTCGAGGTGGTTTCTTCAGGATTTTGCAATTTCAAGCATTTTCTCTGTATTTGCGATGCTAACAATGTAATCCGTTCAGATATAGATCCTTCATTGATCAGGGAGATGCCAAATTTCTCAGAATCGCACGGCACTGAAAAAAGTGATCTCGTGTTGCTATATTTATTACCTCTTATGTAAAGAACGTTATTATCGCTGAAAATTTTTGTTACGATAAAAATCGAATTATTATTCAATCGGCAACAATTCTCATAATCTTCTGTTGAGATGGAAAATCCATCAAACTCGAGACGTTTGATCTTCATTGCAGACCTTGAATAGTGTACGATTGGATACGATTTGCGATATTGAGTTTGAATAGGTAGAGAATTTCCTTCTGTTATACGATTCTACGATTTGATGTAATGGTCTTTGCGAATTCTTAACCTGTTTCTTTATTGCCTGCAAACAATTTTCGAATTTAAACGCGCTGAATTTATCTAAGCAGCCAAATCGGGTTACATCAGAAGCAAGGTGCACGAGATTATGTACATTATACGTAATGTATTCCGGACCATACAATTCTCCGTAATGCGAAACAAACCAGCACAACAGAGATCGAGCATAATCATTCATAACCAAACACAGTTTAGGATCAGATAAAATACGGATTGCTACGCTCAATGAAAGAAAATGATTATATAAATCTTTCCGCAAAACTGATTTCAAAACCACAGGGCCGGTGTAAAGAAGAAATTGACGCAGCTCAGTAGCCTTCCATCTATCGATATCGTTAAGACTTCTCGGTTTTCTGCAAAATTCTTTAGTTATGAAGCATTTCATTGACACTATAATTTCTGATACAGCCTGCAGCTGTTCGTTAGTAAGTCGAACATTTTTAGCGCCTTTAACCCAGAACTGAATAAGACGTTTCATAACTCCCAAGCATACAAGATGCATATAATCTAAAACAACTTGAGAAACCATACCTATATTTAAATATAGTAAATCTGAATAACCCACATGATGCTCAGGCTGTTGTTGATGTTGAAAGGAATGATCGGTTCTTAATTCGCTATCTATTTCAGGAAAAGTAACGCGATGGCCCACTACATCTCCTTCTTGAATACATTTAGAGCATCCAAAGTACCCATTGTGACCTTTCGTATATGTGAGAAACGACTTTGCAGGTGCATCGCAAACAATTGCCTTGATAATTACACAACACTTATGACCATCAATATCAAGGCCGTTTTCAAGAATTTCAGTCATGTCAATGATAAATTCTTTCAGATAGATATTAGCGTCAGCAGGTTTCTTGTCACCATAGTATATGCCAACAACGATAGGCTCCGTGTAGAAATCAGTTTCGATTGATACTAAAATTGGCCAAAATTGAGCTCGCGAACTTTTAAACAGAGGTAAACCGTCACAGTTTATATTTATTTCTATTTTATAAGGGATAACTTGAAAGTACTTTGCAATCGAACGTTTCAGTCCATCTGTTAGTCCGAAATGCACGTAATAGCCATCATTCATTGGCTGAATCTTGTACGACACATTTCGAGGTGTTTTCATAAGAGTTCGAACATCTATTGGTAAATCAGAATGACCATACAAAGAAAGAATTTTCAACAATGCATTTACGTTTCTGTGTGGCACGTTATTTTGTACAGTCCAGCAGCGCAATTGGTCCACTAAACTCATATCGACACTATTTGGAATGTCATAATTAGTTTCGACGAAGGACTCATTACTAGAGTCACTTGACGAATATTGGTGAACTTCCGAATGTATGGGACTTTCCGCTTCCGCTATACGATTTGTCCCAATATCAGCAGCATCGTCCGTGTTAATACAGACATTGCTTTGAGTTATAGGAGTATCAAAATCCGTGGAAGAAACTGATAACTGATCGTTATTGTGTATCTCATTGGCAATTAAATAATTGAGTGGACTGACACGATCGATGTGGCAATTATGAGATAAAGGTGTTGTATCTGATGTAACCCGAGAAGCAATGGCTGATTGTGATCTGTCAAGTACCGTGCGATTTGTGCATTGAGCAATTGATTTTTTCTACGTTTAGATAACGAGGAAATATCTTTTGACATTTTTGAAAAAAGTAAAAAATACTAAGTAAAACTATTACGTTTACTACTACTTTTACTACAGTAAAAAATACTTAATGTCATAAATTTAAACTTATAATGAATAGAAAGGTAGTGCAGGTGTATATATAATATTGAGGATATTAAGTTCAATTACAGTTGGAAAATCTGTAAGATTAAGAGAAATTAGAAATGATAATAGTTTCAAATATCAACAGTTTCATAAATTTAAACTTATAATGGATAGAAAGGTAGTGCAGGTGTATATATAATATTGAGGATATTAAGTTCAATTACAGTTGGAAAATCTGTAAGATTAAGAGAAATAAAGAAATGATAATAGTTTCAAATATCAACAGTTTCCTCTGTAATTTGCCTTTAGTTACACTACTATTATGACAATAATAGAAAGCATTTATTGGTATTATTAGTTAACTAAAAAGAAATTGTAAGTATTCGTAACAGTGTACGAATCAGAATACGGCAGTGTGTAGTAGCGTATAATAGATGCAATTCAAAAACAAAAATATATAGAAATCCAGATTGCCCAAGTATATAATATTTGTTTTACAATCTATAATAGTTTATGCAAATGCGACTAGCTTCCAACTTTGGCTATTTGGAAGCCACAAAATACAAGGTTAGATAATAATGCAGGGTGATAACTATACTATAGACTTGAGCTAATCTGTTTACGAATGTGGAACCAACAACGAAATGACACAAAGAGACAATATAGTTTTCACGTCTATTTGCCTTATAATTATTACTACACACGTACCTGATTAATAACGCGAGCTTCTGTAAATTGTCCTTTACAATTGTAAATTATTGACACAATCTCATCAACGTCTTTCACTTTTTGATGCAAAATCATCTACAATATATGTATCACCAGAGGTTGTTTCTCGCACAGCAAGCGCGGAGGATCTGTGAAAAAATTATCAGGATTATTATTTGCTGAGATGTAACTAATTATAAAATTGACTGACAATGAGAAACATGTAATGCCAGACGGCAAACGGTTTTGCAGCCACTAAGAGCGTAAGCCGTACACGGACGTGGACTCATATGTACGTGTGTATCTTCTCTATATGTTTATAGTGTGGCTGCAAACGTCTACCGTCTCAGCATATATGCTGAGAAATAAAGAGTATACATTTTTAATATAACTCAAATTATAAATGTGGTCAAATTGAGGTTATGTGATTATGTATGCGCTACCTGAACGCATTAAATCTCACAAAATTGCGAAAAATATTATAATTATTTCCCATAACGTTTTCTGTATGTGCCAAAAAAACGATTATATGATTTCAACACTTAAAAGAGCCAAATTCTCCGAGTTTTTTATAAAATATATTCTATCGACACTACCATATTATACATACCTTTGTACTTTAAGACGCTGTCCTACACGTTGCCAGAAAACAAAGGATATTATATCTCAGTCTCTCACGTTGTCAATAGCTCGGCACACAAAACGCGGTAACGCTTGCCGCGCGGAAAAAGTTAAACTCGATTCACTGCTGTTCTTCTCGCTCCGGCCCTCTAGAAACTTCACAACACGACACCCGCGACATTACCATATGTGATGGTAATATGCATCATGATTACGTTATTTACCGATACGGATAGATACCCGGATTATATAAATTAATCATATAAATGATAAATATCTTGTAAATTATTAATAATTATTAATTATAAATTATGTATTTTGTAAATTATAATTTTTGCCTTAAGGCGAACTAAAAAGCCTCTGCACAATTAAACCTTTCAAATAAAAAACTATATTTCAAAAGAATTGAAAATTTTTATGAAACGCGCAGACCATTATTAGCTCTAGCAAAATAGAACGATGCAGGGTTTAAGAGCCTGGGCACATAGAAAAATGTGAGCAGTAAGCAAATCAACAGTCTTATATTGTTACATTATATGTTATTCCGTTACACTCTATTAATATTACCAGAATATTACCAGTTATACTAACATTGATACAAGCGTGTTACGTAACAATTACACAATTTTTGTTACATAACTGTAACATCAAAAAGATGTATAACAGTTATTATACCTGCATATAACAAATGTTACATTGCATGTTATTTCCATGTTATGTAGCCCTTATATATCACAAGAATAACATTGTGATATTACTTGTAACTTCCATGTTATATTGACGTTATAAAGTGTGTTCACTGGGTATTTATATAAAAATAAATTATGCACCTATACATATACCCGTAAATGCGGCTTTAAAACTTTCAATAGTAAACTATTGAAGCTAAAGCTAAGGAAAAAGAACTTACATTTCCATATTGCTGGTATAACTTTCCTCGACGCTTACGTCATTTTTGCTAACTTCTTCATTGGTGTCGTCTAATTTTTTTCTAAGTTCGACCTCTTCCCTCGCCTCTTCCAACAGTACCGGAATGGCCGGCGGCGTTCTGTAATAAAAAATTTAATATTTATATAAAAATAAATTATGCACCTATACATATACCCGTAAATGCGGCTTTAAAACTTTCAATAGTAAACTATTGAAGCTAAAGCTAAGGAAAAAGAACTTACATTTCCATAATGCGCGTACTTTCATCGCTTATGTCACTTATGCTCATTGGGGTGTCGTTTAATTTTTTTCTAAAATTTTAAAAATATTTTTTAAATTATTTTATAAAAAAAGACTTAATTTACATGTATGTCAAACAACTCAAAATTTTTTATATGTTAGAAGGGATTACCATTAACAGTTTGAGTATAATTTTTTGTAATTTAAATAATTAGTTTTGGTAAATTACTTTTTGGTAAATAATTAATATTGTTTAAACAATAAAGAAATTTTTTTTGTAGCAAAAAATTTTGAAACTTAAAATACAATATTAATTATGTATGTTTTACACATAAAAAAAGTTTAAAAAATATCTTAATGGTTTATTTATATTTTATTTATATTTACAGCAAAAATGTCGATTCTGCATAAGGGATAATGTTAATTTTATCAACTTTATACTTAAATAACTTTAAAATTTAACAGATTATTTTTAATTTAATTTAGAAACAATTTACAGCACTTTCTGAATATATTTGAAATACCTCCAATACATCCTTAATTACAATAACTTTTAAACCAATAAGAGAATTGTGCTGAAATTTTACACAGATACTCAGACGTAATAATAGAACAATCTATGAAATTTTTAGATTTTTGGTAATGGTTTGAGATATCACCCATACATCCTTAAATATTTCATAAATAATTACCTTTTAACTTCTGGTGTGGATTCGCCAATCGACGAAGCGCGTCTTTTTAATATTACTCTGCAGTTGTGCTGTTCTAAAATTTTGATTACCGATTCAGGTGTTATATTTATGTTACTCTTTGTTGCAATCTTCGCATTGAATTGTAAATCCCATTACAAATCTGAAACAGAAACCAAAGTATTTGCAACATTGGTTATAGGCTTATAGGTCAAAAAAATATAAATTTCTGTCAGAAGGAAACACCTACGGGTATACTCGCAGACCCGAATTTTTTGACTTTGACTGGCTGTAGCTAAAAAACTGTCCATTATTTAGCTTTGTGCCCATTACATATTTTGTTCAGTAGGTCATAAGCTACAACATATTAAAAAATTAGCCGATTTTACCGAGATCCCATTTCCCATATAATTAGTACGGGGTCCTTTCATCATATACATTTTTGTCAAATTTGACTAAAATATATATATAAAGGAAATTCCCCGATTATGAGATACCACATCTATTTTGTGTGATTGCCGGAAGTCTACACTGTACAAACGAGTTTTTTAGTAGATTATTTATAATCTGCCATCTCTCTACTTTCTGGCTGTTCTTCTTGTGATTGATCTGTTGTGGCAATCCTGTATTACAGAATATCTAATATTAAGTATGATACAGAAATCCTCTCAAGGAACGTTTACGAAATTGCTCACAAAGTTCAAAGAGAGAGGGATATGTATACAAGACAGGTTATTGTTTGAAATAAAATCATATCATACTCTTTTGTGTGTGTGATAAAACTATTGGAAAATATTTCTCACCATGAATATTTTAAGAAAAAATTTTATGCGAGTTTTTCTAACACAAATGAGAAGAAGCGTCGGTATTGCTCAAACAATTTAATAGTGATTTCCAGTAGTTCCTAATAGTGTTTTTCCGTAAGGGAGAGCAACCAACAAGACTTCCGTCAGCCGATTCAAACCTAGAGCCATCAGTATAAACAACGACTTTTTGAGGAGAGGCACTATTGAAAGACATAAGGTTAATAAATGCCTGATTAGGAGAGGCGTTATTCTTCGCTAACGAACCGGATGTTGTATCAAACAAAGTAGTGGTTAAGTTAAATCTAAGAGGATAGAAAAAAGTAGGATAAAAGTCCCAAATGTACAAATTATATCTAAAGGGATGGCCATCGGTCATCTTTTAACTATTGTATAAACGGAATATTTCTAAGAGCCGCATTAGTAGATAAACTGTAAAGATTATCAACCTTATTAATAAGCTTATTATTCTTCAACTGAATGGCTTTAAATAAAAATTTATCACACTTGTACGCAACTCTTCTTCTAAATGACTTTTGTTCGCCGAAAAACCAACAAACCCGATTAGGAGACGATTTAGGTAAACCCAACGCAATCTTAAAAGCCGAACACAAAAGTCTCTCAACAATAGACAAGTATGTATTAATCGCACTAATATACCATATTGCTCCCCATTCAATTGAGCCCCAATGGTGGCGTTGAAAAAATGTAAAGCCTTACGGGGATCAATAACCCATGTACGACTAGTTAGCCATTTCAATATATTAGAAAAGCACATGGTCCTAGTGCGTAAGAAATTAATGTGATCTCGCCTGAGGCCCACATCCATATTCATACCTAAATATTTAATTGTATTGAGAAAAGGGAGGAGTCCGTTAGCAACCTCTAAATTATCAGGGATAGTCATCGGTTTTCCTATAAAAAATAGTAAATTGAGTTTTAGGAAATGAAATATTAAGGCCCAAGTCCCACAACCAATTTTCAACTCTATCGAAAGTGCTTTTTAAGGTTGCCAAAATTACGTCAAGATTCGAGTCAGAACACAAAAAAGCCACATTATCGGCAAATTGTATTACTTTAACGTTGTGGGATAATTTTAAGAATATTCTTCAAATAAAGCTTGAAAAGATCGGGGCTAAGAACTGACCCCTGAGGAAGACCATTTTGGAGAAGACGACTCCCACAAAATCTACCCGACTCGTAAAAGTTTACATTTCTTGGACTTATTAGATTCCTAAGAAATCTCTTATAGCCCAAAGGGATACAAAGCCCATTAATCATCCTAAATAAAATCTGAGAATTGACATTATTATACGCTCCCTTTATATCTAGAAAAATCGCCCCAATCATTTGGCGTTGGACAAAAGATTTATAAATTTCCAAGTTAATGAAGGCAAGGCAATCCTCGCATGATTTACCTCTTCTGAAGCCGAATTGATAATTAGGGAGTATATATAATCCAATTCAAGATATTTCTCCAATCTTACTTTAACCAACTTTTCCATTATCTTAAGGATACATAAAGCCAAAGAAATTGGTCTGAATTCGCTCCTACCGGGTTTCGGAATCAGTGAGACATCGAAAAATTTCCAACAATCGGGAAACAAACCATCCTCCATAATTTGGTTGAAAATCTCAAGTAATTTAGTTAAAGCAGATTCAGACATAATACGTAACAATTGATTGCTAATAAGATCCGGTCCTGGAGTACTTTTAGTTTTTAGACATAATGATAGATTTAAGTTCGTCAATTCCAAATTTCCCTCAAAAATAGACGATGAAGGAGAGTCGATAATCTCCTCAAAAGAATCAGAAACCCAGGGAGGGAACAACCCATCAATCGATCTGTCAATAGCTAAAGATCTACTTTCAGAAGGAGGATTTGGTCTATTAAAATAAACACTCCTCTTAAATGCACCACTGGTATCCAAAAATGATTTTGCATTCCAGTTTATATTGATTTTGTTAATAAAATTATGGAAGTTAGATCTCTTTTTGCGACGGATGACCTTTCTACATTCGTTAGAAGCAGCTTTATACTTCGCACGATTTTCTGTTGAGAAATTCGACATACATTTCTTAAAAGCCTCTTTCCTGTTATCTTTTGCATCCTGACAATCCCCATCCCACCAAGGCAGATTAACTCTTTTCCTTGAAGATTTCACTGGATAGCTTTTACAAGCTCCCGAAGAGTGGTCGAATATTATAATTTCCTTTAAATCTATAATTTTAGCACCGGCACGCAGGGCGCTATCGATAACATTTTCATTCCAGAGTTCATAATCTAGCAGCAGATCCCAAAGTCGCAGAAAATTCACTCACACCATCATCCATCAGCTTACAAAACAGTGTTTTTTCAAGGTCAGAGATATTAAGTCTCTTCTTACCCGGATCAGTTGCAGGTTCTTCAAAGTAGTGATTAAAATGGAACTGAATAACAATCGGGAAGTGATCACTACCCATCGGTTCGTCTAACACTTGCCAAGAGTAGTTCCAACCAACATCATCTGACACCAAGATAAGATCCGGGACGCTAATCTGTTCAATATCATCAGAGACTCTTGTAGAACAGCCATTGTTCAGAAAAACGGGTATGAACCATAGCCTCCGCTAAGGCTATTCCATCCTGATTTGATCGGGACGAACCCCATTAGGTGTGCTTGCGCATTGAAATTGCCACAGATTATGACCCCCTTAGAATTTAAAGATGAGTCTATTGAGTGGAAAAAAGAAGACCAACCAGCCTCATTAATATGAAGATGAGAAGGTCTATACAGAAAAATGATAAATACCCTGTCTGGAGATAATCTATTACATTTAATAGAAATTATTGAACATTCAATACCCAAAAACTCAGGGAGATCTATATCAACAGAAACAGGATCTAACTCTCTCCTATAAAGAATAGCCGTACCACCACCTATATGATCTCTGTCGTTTCTGAACGTGAAAAAGTTTCTAAAGTAAAAATAACTCTGACCTTGAAGCAAGTTTCCTGTAAATAGACAATATCATAATCCCTTATGAGAGTCGAAAATTCTGGCTGTTTATTATCCACACTTCTAATATTCCACTGCAGAATCTTAAGAGAATTAGCGAAAAGTAATTAAATTAAAAATACTAATAAAGGGATTAAATTATTATTATTATTAAACTAACCCAGATAGATAAGTATTTTCTAATTACTAATTACTATCAATAGATTCGTCTTCAAACAGCAGTCTCAAATAATCCATGACTGCCAAAGATTTATCTCTATTATTCAATTTAGAACAGTAAAAATTCTTAAGGTTATATAAAATGACATCAGGACGTGGGAACTTTTTAGTAAGACGATCAACATCTTTAGAAGAACTAAAAACCTCTAAAACTCCAGAAGCCACCAAAGGTTGATTAAGATTAGGGGTCTTTAATGTTGTATCATGTCGGGACGAAGAGTCCGTATCTGACACACTGTTCAGTGTAAGATTTCTAACCCGCTTGAGAGGAGGGAATCCATCCTGGGACAGACGGAACGGAGTACGCTCCAATCCCCTCCCCGAACCGACTTCAGCACCCAAAGCTTCAAAGTTCCAGCCACCAAATGCGGCAGATCTAAACAGCTTTTCCGCCTGATTGCAAGAGGTAATCTTTTTCGAAAAAATTAGATTCTTTGCCCTAAATTGGGAAACATTAGCTAGTGCCATTACTGTATTAATTAGCTTAAACTTCATATAGATAGGGCATGAAATATCAAAAGAAAAATGATTACCCCTACAGTTAATACACGATTGGTTCAAGTTCGACTTATCACACATATTAGAGGAGTGGTTATCACCACAATATCCACAGGTTAATTCACCTCTACAAAAGGCCGAAGAATGCCTCCACTTGGAGCAATTTGTACATCTTCGAACTTATTAATAAAAGGGTGTACTTTACATTTAACCTTATAAAAAAGTATCGAATCCGGAAGTAAGTTAGCCACAAAAGTGATTTTGACAGAGAAGGAGTCCTTAAGTTCATTATTATCTTTTTTATCTCGAAACTTCAATCTCTCAACAGAGTGAATATTTATAGATTCCCCCAAAAAGGAAAGATTCTCTGCTATTTCCTTCTCTGAAAAGGAAGGGCCAACACTTCTAATTACTCCGGATTTAAAGATTTTATAATTGGGAATATATGCCACCCGGAAGGGGAGGCAATACGCCCCTTGATACAACCATTCTGTTGGCATCCAGGAAGTTATTAAAATCTATACAAATTATGTTTTTCCCCAGTTTCCTAATAACAGAAATATTATGAAAATTTTCACATATAGATTTCCCAATACTCATAGGATGTAAATTGCCAATATTACCAATATTGGAAGCCGACGAAGTGTCCGAAGCAATAGATTCAATATGCACCGAAAAAGGGGCTACACTATAATTATTGTATTTATTACCCTTTTGCGAGGCAATAAATTGAGTTCTTTTCTGAATCACCGAAGTAGAAGAGTCCTCAGTCGGGCGAATAGTTTTATTTAGTAGGGAAGCAGAGGTATCCAACGTATCAACATCCATCACGTTATTATCCGGCTCATTAACTTTACTACTACCTAAAGGAATATTACGCGGACTCGTATTATATCGAGATTTTTTTGCCCTCTCCTTGATAGAATTTGGGAACTTATTCTTAAAAGAATTATTCTTTTTATTTCCGTTCTTAGGCATAATGGAAAAACAAATATTCCAATTAAATTTCGTAATAAAATATCACTATGTATTAGAAAAATAAATGAAGCAATAAACATAAAATACTAATATTAAAATAAAAAAAAGCGCTATAAAGAAAATTACTTAGAAGATACTATAATATTCATCCGATATAAGAGTTCAAAGTAAGGCATACAAATATGTTATGAGTATTCAGAAAAAAGTAAACAGCTATAGAAATAAAGCAAGTAAATACTAGATGTGTATTATTGATTTAAGCTAAGCATCAAAATGTCAATATCAATACTATTCATAAGAAACCAACGTTCAAATCAGCTAACGGAAATTCAAATTCAAATTCGAATGCTGAAAACACAAGTAATACACCTTACATAAATAATTATCAATAAACAAAACTTTATTCAAGGATTGCACAGTAAAACGATGACATAAAAGAAAACAGAACGAATCACAAGCACCGCAACTCGCGTAAACAAAAACCGAGATTTGACTCGCGCATAAAAATTAAATTAACTAGATTACTTAATAATTTAAAGATTTGAACAAAGTAAAAAACGAAAATCGCAAAAAGACTGTTATTGTATGTGATTTGAAAGGTAGTACAATATAAGTAGTGAGAGGGAAGCTCTGGCCTGTCAAAACAAACCCCCAGCACCGCCCCCTTTAGCGCCAGGGGCGTGGCCAGACGGTCTGACCACGTGACGTCAGAGTGCTCTGATTGGCTGACGCAAGAGGGGAGGGGGTAATTGTTAATTAAAAGGCGCGTTCTGATTGGCGGGCCAGGGCTTCCCCGGGTTCTGATTGGTTTTCCCCCTAACCTAACCTAACCTGTCTGGAGGCATTTTGAGGGTAGCACGTGGTGGACGATGCTCAAAGATGGTGGAATTTTGGGTTAATACGTGGTGGAGGACATTAAAGCTGCGCAACAAAGATGGCAGAATTTTGGAGTAGCATGTGGTAGACGACGCTGAGGCAGCACGACAATATGGTGGAGGTCGACGAGAGATTTCGAGAGTGACCACGAAAGGGAGGGGGGAGAAATAGAAATGGACATGTTCGCTTCTCTTCGCGTTGCGAGACACGTGGCCGAAAGTGGTTCCTTCGAGAGGGGGGTGGGGGAAGTCGGGACAGAACGGTGAGCTCAAGTCGCACTGCGGTGAGCCATAACTGGTCTTTTTTTTCTAGCGAAGGGTTTATGACTGAGTATGGGGAGAGGAAAACAGGAACGAACAGGTTCGTTCTGTTACGTGACTATTCTGTTTTAGAAAAAGTATCTATTCCTGAAATGTAAGAAAAATAGGAATAAAGAGAAATAGACGGGAGTTAAAGTTACAAAAAATGTTTTATTACATTGAAATCTTTATAGGAGAATAATACAATTTAGACTTTTATAAAGTAAAGTTGTAAAAAAGTTATTCAAACAATATTATTATAAAAATTATGATCCGCGATTCGACAAAATTATACGTCGGATTTCGTTGAAACGCAGCGAAGTTAACTCTAAAAATACTATAGTAAAATACATATTGAGGCAAGTTAGATCACTTAATTGCGTACATACATTACGCTCGATGACGTTGAAATTTTCTCTAAGCGTTAATCTCACAATATCGTCATTTATGTAGCCTCTAGGAAGATTCATCTCTATTTCATTAATTACATAACGCGCACAATCGTTAACACTATTCGCCACAGATTTTAAATGTACATACTAAATGTGCATCGATGCATTTCGCAATGTTTCTCAGTCCGAAAAATGTAGGCTTCTGCATCACAATTACCACAGCATACGTTTTTCGTTTCTTCGCTGGCGGAGAATCTGCAGCCTCCTTGTCTCCTGTTCGATGTTCTTCGCCACCGGAAGTTACGAAAGAAGTATTCTCTTCGTTTTCCTTATACGCCACCAATATAGACCTTGCTCCGTAGGCCGTGGTAAAGTTGATGGAAATATTGTTAATTGAGATGGAGTCTGGCTTTGATTTTGTTTCTCCACTTAAATATTCGTTTACGAGTCCCATGTTATCTTGAAATTGCTGCCATGATTTCTTGTCGAAATAAACTCCGTCTGCGTGGTTGCCGGTTAATTTTACCAGCGGCACGAAGACTCTCTCGCTTGTTGTTTGCAATCCCACATGAATCCTCCTCGTATGGGAAACATTGAGTTGGAGTTAATAACGAAAGAATTAAAAGAAATCAAAGAAAGAAAGGATGAGTGCATGAAAACAATGAAAAAGTAATTATTTTTTTAAATAATTATTTTACACGAACAAATATTATAAAAAATATACGTGTGGCCTCCACGCGCGGCAGAAGTGAAACTTCTTAGCTGTGAGGAATAGGATAGTATCTCGTTTATAGTATCTGAATTAATGCTTATGTAATTCAGAAATTAAATTTTAATTATAAATTAAAGCGGATGCAATTCACAAATAAAAATTGATTCGTGTATTGAAACCTGTATAACTTACAAATCAAATTTTAATTATAAAAGTGAAGTTTCAGGTTATGAGAAAAATTTGCCCATATATAATTATATATGGGCCAACTGTTGCCAACTGTTACATTTATATACATATAATTATATACATATAATTACATACAGACAAATTTTTCTCATAACCTGAAACTTCACTTTTATAATTAAAATTTGATTTGTGAGTTATACAGGTTTGAATACACGAATCAATTTTTATTTGTGAATTGCATCCGCTTTAATTTATAATTAAAATTTGATTTCTGAATTACATAGGCATTAATTCAGATACTATAAACGAGATACTATCCTATTCCTCACAGCTAAGAAGTTTCACTTCTGCCGCGCGTGGAGGCTACACGTATATTTTTATTTTACTTTTCGCGACGGACTTCCATAAAGGTGCGCCTACATCTATCGTAACGCTGCGATCGTGGTCGTAAACAAAGAAACTCTCGTAAACAATATATACAGGGTGATCCAGGTCACCCGGAGGAGCCGGCACATACGTGTTTCTCATGAAAAACTGAGTCGAAAATGTCAATAGCAAATTGTTGTGAGGTCAATAGTTTTTAAATGGTGAGCCTTTGAAACTGTCCAACCACAGGGCGTACAGTTCGCGCCATCAAGTGCGGCGCAACCAAGCGGCCGGCCGGGCGCTTTGACGGGTACCGTTCCAGCGCGGCGTTCAGACGGGCACGGTGTCGAACGACAAAAGATTCCGTGAAATATTTATTAATATCTACTGCTATAAATTGAGTACAATTTAATTGATGAAAAGTAATGTCAATTGCAAATTAGATAAAACATTATTTATATCAGTAAAAAGTATGTGCTATTAAAATACATTTTATGTATAAACAAATAAATTAATAAATAAAATAAGTTTTAATTATATTATCCATCAAATTATCAATCAAATATTACTAAATACATTAGTCGACAAAGTTTTTCAAACTTTTTGTCGAAAAGTTTTTTCACAAATATTAGAAATAATTACATAATTAATATTAGAAAAAAATTTACATTTAAAATTCGCATTTGATATACAATAAATATCTTAGATTAAAGAAATAAAATGAACAAAATTCCGATTTACGAGTGAGAGGAAAGGGAAGTATTACAGTGAAGGAATCGAAGTAAGCGAGTAATAAGCTGAATTGTTACTACAAATTATATTTTAAATATTATTACAATAAGTGTTCGAAATGGCCACCTTCCATTTCACTACAAAGCTGAGCACGTCTAATAAAATTCTCTCTTGATCGTTGTATCATTTCAGGTGTGATAGTTGCAAACGCTTCATCAATGCGATCACTTAATTCCTCGACAGTATTTATGGGCATGCGATACACGTAGTCCTTTATCGTCCCCCACAAGAAAAAGTCAAGTGGAGTTAGATCTGGTGATCTCGCTGGCCACGCTCGAGGACCTCCGCGGCCAATCCACATATTAGGATATTTTGCATAGTGTGAAGAAGCTCCATCATGCTGAAACCACATAACACGTCGCTCCTCCAATGATATATCCTCAAGTAATTCGGGCAATTCTTTGGATAGGAAATCACACTATGCAAGGTGCTCACGGGATATTTTAAACAGAAAATATCCTAATATGTGGATTGGCCGCGGAGGTCCTCGAGCGTGGCCAGCGAGATCACCAGATCTAACTCCACTTGACTTTTTCTTGTGGGGGACGATAAAGGACTACGTGTATCGCATGCCCATAAATACTGTCGAGGAATTAAGTGATCGCATTGATGAAGCGTTTGCAACTATCACGCCTGAAATGATACAACGATCAAGAGAGAATTTTATTAGACGTGCTCAGCTTTGTCGTGAAATGGAAGGTGGCCATTTCGAACACTTATTGTAATAATATTTAAAATATAATTTGTAGTAACAATTCGGCTTATTACTCGCTTACTTCGATTCCTTCAATGTAATACTTCCCTTTCCTCTCACTCTTAAATCGGAATTTTGTTCATTTTATTTCTTTAATCTAAGATATTTATTTATATCAAATACAAATTTTAAATGTAATTTTTTTTCTAATATTAATTAAGTAATTATTTCTAATATTTGTGAAAAAACTTTTCGAAAAGAAGTTTGAAAAACTTTGTCGACTAATGTATTTAATATTATTTGATTGATAATTTGATGGATAATTTAATTAAAACTTATTTTATTTATTAATTAATTTTTTTATACATAAAATGTATTTTGACAGCACATACTTTTTACTGATATAAATAATGTTTTATCGAATTTGCAATTGATATTACTTCTCATCAATTAAATTGTACTCCATTTATAGCAGTAGATATTAACAAATATTTCACGGAATTTTGTCGTTCGACACCGTGCCCGTCTGAGCGCCGCGCTGGGACGGTACCCGTCAAAGCGCCCGGCCGGCCGCTTGGTTGCGCCGCACTTGATGGCGCGAACTGTACGCCCTGTGGTTGGACAGTTTAAAGGCTTACCATTTAAAAACTATTGACCTCACAACAATTTGCTATTGACATTTTCGACTCAGTTTTTCATGAGGAACACGTATGTGCCGGCTCCTCCGGGTGACCTAGATCACCCTGTATATCTTAATATATCATATAAACACACTTTTCTTCGCGCGTCGAGAAGGCTGACAGATTAAGTTACTGTTGTAACGGTAGACAAGCGTTGTAATCGTCAGAGTTCAAGTTGAATCAACTCTTCGATGAGGTTACGATAACTGTCACGACGAGCATTGCGATCGTCGTAAGTGGTCGTAAGGAGCTTACGATAATCATTTACGATAGATGTAGGCGCACCTTAACGCGAACGCGTAACGCGACGCACCGAATCGCTCTCGTAGAAGGTTTGACTTTTCGTGTCGGACTTTGTTTAAAATATACCGCGAATAGACGCGCGACGCGAGGAGACACCGTGTATAATCGAGCGCGATCAATTTATTGATTTTCCGAAAACGCACGAGGAGGACCGACCTTTGTTTACGGCGCGCCGTTCGGCTGCGTGCGCGATGCGGCGACGGCGGAATCACTTCTTGTCGCGAACTCGAGCCGAGCACACGTTCGAGCGTGAGCGGTCACGCTTCCTTACGAGTGTTACTACGTAACACAGTTCCGTACGAGTGTTACTACGTAACACAGTTCCGCGAAACTCGTGCTGAAATTGGGATTACATCAAGTTGTAGCTGCTCATATCACCTACTACCTTACGGCCATTAGTCTTTTCTTAAATTGATACGTACTTTTCGTTTGTGTTTACATTCATAAAACCCGCATTCGGATTCGTAGCAATTAGTAAATATTCATCGCGATTCTAGATTATATTCTCGCGAGATAGATTATATTCTCTTTTTGTTCAATTCATTCCTTGTATTATATTCTAGCTTTACAAGATTTACTTTTATTGTGTACATTTTACGTATTATTCTTGCGAGATACATCCTTTATGATAATTGTGATACACTTTCATTTGAGTGAAGATTAGTTGTGTGATTAATTCACTGCGTTGCGGAAGACTTTATTCTATCATGTGAATTTTCTCATGTGTGATATTTGCCATAATTCTCGGGATACTCTCGAGTTATTATTACTATTGTGTGATTTATTCATTATTAATTCTGGCTGCTCAAACTGAGTGATGCCAAGAGTAATTACGTTGCTTTATATCTTTATTTGCCAATTATCTTTAGATATTCTTAAGTCAACTTCACTATTATTTTCTTTGATTTAACTATTATTGCCTTTTCACCTGTAGTATCATAATTTCTGTATTATGTGTACTATTTGTATCGAATACTGACAAGGTCTTTCGGCAGAGTTTTCCCTTGTCCCAGCAGCGAATGCTGGTATTCCACAGAGTAGTTCTGCCGAATAAATTGATTCAAACAAATTCTATTTCGTGTTCGTTATTTGAGTATCGCCCCTCCTCTTCTCGCGAGATATCTACGAGGTCTCTACTTAACAGACTTCCATAACGCGAACGCGTAACGCGACGCTCCGAATCACTCCCGTAGAAGGTTCGACTTTTCGTGACGGACTTCCATAACGCGAACGCGTAACACGACGCTTCGAATCACTCCCGTATAAGTTTCGACTTTTCGTGACGGACTTCCATAACGCGAACGCGTAACGCGACGCTCCGAATCACTCCCGTAGAAGGTTCGACTTTTCGTGACGGACTTTCATAACGCGAACGCGTAACGCAACGCTCCGAATCACTCCCGTAGAAGGTTCGACTTTTCGTGACGGACTTCCATAACGCGAACGCGTAACGCGACGAATCGAATCACTCCCGTAGAAGGTTCGACTTTTCGTGACGGACTTCCATAACGCGAACGCGTAACGCGACGCTCCGAATCACTCCCGTAGAAGGTTCGACTTTTCGTGACGGACTTCCATAACGCGAACGCGTAACGCGACGCTCCGAATCACTCCCGTAGAAGGTTCGACTTTTCGTGACGGACTTCCATAACGCGAACGCGTAACGCGACGAATCGAATCACTCCCGTAGAAGGTTTGACTTTTCGTGACGGACTTCCATAACGCGACTTCCGTAACGCGACTTCCGTAACGCGACTTCCGTTACGCTTCCGGTTCGAATCACCCCCCGTGCCCTAAGAAGTTTCACTTCAATAATTTTAAATTTTTATTTTGCAGCATGATATTAGAAGTAGAAACAAAAGAAAAACCTGAGGCAAACAAAATATTAGAGTTACGCGATTTTCTTACAAGCACAACTATTCTGCCCCCGGGAGTAGAAGACATACGCAGGTAACATAATGCACCCCACACTAAAAAAAATTATACTGGGTCGAAAAAAACCCATATGTAAGTAAAATTACAATTTTTTCAGTGTACCGCTCGATGAATTTAACGCATTGAGTCCATATGTTGTCGATAACAGCATGTGATAATGTTCGTTTCCTCCCTCGAAATCGCGTCCCTTATCGGGAATATTGCGTACGACACGCTTTTCAGAATTATTAGCGTCTTTATAACTGGCCATTGTGCTTATTTCTTCCTAATACTGGCTGACACTAATCGAAGACAGGTGAGAATGGTGTACTTTTTCACTGGCGATGTTGTCGCTTCAAAGGATGAGACTCAAGTGAATTCGACTTCGTGACACTAGTCAAAACGTTAACTTCTTCTGCGTCGTTTTAGAAAAATTAGCCTGCGCGCGCAGATAAAAAATTAAAAGAATCCAGATTTTTCTAAATTTTTCTAGAAGTAGTCTTCATGAAGTAACTTAAATTATTTACGAGATAAAAATTAAACTACAAATTCTGTTTCTAAGTTGTACAGTGTCATAAAAGAATTTGTTGATAAATAATCGGCTAAAAATTTATACAAAAATAAAATAATTAAAAATTTTAAAAATTTCAATTTATCATACGAGGTAAGTAATATGAAACAGAGTTTAAAATATTTCTCAGAAATAAATAAACAGAAAAAGAGTCAAACTGTTCCTTTTATGGTAAGCCAATAAAACAATAAACATTTTAGAACAAATTGGTCTGTGCGTCACCTTTAAAATATTTCTACGAAATAAAGCAATAAATCCTTCAAATTATATGATAAAATATAACAAACTAGAAATTATTCAATAAAAGACTCTTTTGTAAGTCTTTACATAGATTTTTTGTGAGCAAGGCAGATGACAGTTTAAGAGATGCCAACTTTTCTCGAAAACTTTTTCCATGCACAAAAAATTAAACCATTTCTTTTCTATGGTAAATCAATAAACCAATAAACATTTTAGAACGAATTAGACTATGCGTTACCTTAAAAATATTTCTACGAAATAAAGCAATAAATCCTTCGTTATATGATAAAATATAAAAAAGTAGAAATTAATCAATGGAAGTCTCTATTGCAAGTCCTTACATAGATTTTTTGTGAGCAAGGCAGATAAGAGTTTTTGAGGTAAAATACTATAATGCAATATCCACCAAGCCAGGGTGCTGTGGGCTAATCACCCGCACATCTGAATTTAAAGCGAATACTGAAACCTTCTTGGAGGCCCTATGCTCTGCGAGGAGTAAAAGGAACTATATATATATATATAATATATATGTGTGTATATATATATTATTATTTAATACGTTTTGTCTAATTTATTTTCGTATAATAAATGATTGTTGCAAGAAGATGCTTATTTGCTGTTTGAGTCATCTATTTCGAACGTATGTAAAGTCGAAATAATGTTTTATACCATTCTCGAAATAAGAAATTCTCGTAGAATTTTTTCCTACATTTTATCTTGGTCGAAGTATCAAAATCGGGGAACTGTACATAATAGTTTCCGTGAGGTCCAGTTTTGCACTGATCCCGCCTCGTCGTGCAACCGCCATTAAAATCACTGAAATGCGATTAAAGTTACGCTTTGTTCCGCTCCGACGACGTGGACTATACTTTGCACCGGTGCGCGAGTTCTTCATACAATATTTATCACGGCGTGCCTGCATTTCGAATGGATAGATTGCTATTGTAGCTTTACCATGGTAAAATACAATGGCCAACACGGTATAGTAAATAACTTAAACAACTTTTCTCGAAAAATTTCTCCAAGCACAAAACATTAAGCCGATCTTTTTTTATGAGTCACCATCAAAATATTCCTACAAAATGAGACAATAAATCGTTCAAATTATATGATAAAATATAACAATAGAAGAAATTATTAAATGAAGACTTTCTTTTGTAAGTCCTTACATAGATTTTTTTGCGAACAAGGTAGATATAAGGGTTTACGACATGAGACAACTTTTCTCGAAAACGTTTTCCACGCACGAAGGGAAATGGAAAGCCAAGAGTGTGTTGTTCAATACCTTAGATGGAAAATTTTGTCTCCCTACCACTCTAAAGATCTTGTTAAATCTCGTTACTACGGTGATTGAAGTGAGGGATGCATATGGGGGTACGGAGGAAGATCCAGTGGGGCTTATAGCTGCCTTTCTACGTCGCAACACCGGAGGTGAGGGTAAGTGCTTTAAATAAAAAAATTGTACCTTAAAAATCTTTAAGTGACGATTAGTGTTAAAATTTTGTAATAATTTAATAGAGAGGATCCCCGTAGCGCATGTGCGTCCGTTCCTTGTGCGGGGACAGAGACGCCGAGCGGAGGAGGACATAGCCGAGGCTGTTGTACCAGCACGTAAGTTAAAAAAAACAAAATAAATTAATTATTTAAAAAAACGTATGTCACTAATATTAAATTTTTTATAGGGAGAGCTAGAATCGAGGCATCACCTGCGCAGGACGCTGACATACCCGTCATAACGTTATCCGGTAAGAAAAGTTATTTAATAATAACACGTGGTTAACTCTTATAAAATATTTGTATAATAATGTGACAGCAGATTGTCGCCAAAAACCGAGCAAAGTCTGCTGACATTATCTGTCGACAGGTTGGAGGCAGAAATGGAGCAGGATCTGCGTAATGCAATCTGGCAGCAGATAGGCAGCAAAAACCGAGCAGGATCTGCGTAATGTAATCTGGTGGCAAATAGGCAGCAAAAATCGAGCAGAATCTGTCGTTTCAACGGTTCCTATATATAGGCTTATGATCGCGAACAGATAGTTCCTGTTTTATAATTAAAAATTGGGCGCTAAAAAGTGCCGTTTTCTTTTCCTTCTTCAGGAAAAGATAGTATCCCTGGTGTGTAGAATTCTCCTGATGTGTAGCTATAGGATCCTCCTCTGGTGCGTAGGATCCTTCTGGTGTGTAAAA
Source organism: Leptothorax acervorum (assembly GCA_035220615.1). Lineage (NCBI taxonomy): Eukaryota > Metazoa > Arthropoda > Insecta > Hymenoptera > Formicidae > Leptothorax > Leptothorax acervorum. The sequence goes on from JASTWQ010000774.1 coordinate 57,544, forward strand.
TCCTCCTTGTGTTCAGTCGTGGTACTCGTCGTAGTGACGTTCGAGTCGTAGCGTCATCTTCTGCTCGCTGCTCGTCGCTCCATAGATCGCGGCAAATCCTTGCGCCGCCCACCATAGCACCGCATGAACCGCGTGGACTGCGCGTGTCCTGGGGCTCGAGTCCTGAATTTATTCAACAGAGAAAATGTATGCGAAAATTCTGCTCCTACAAAAAAGTTGCAAGTTGATTGGCTCTCGTATGGCTTTTAGTCAATCAACTTCAACTTTTCTGTAAGAGCAGAATTTTCGCGTACGTTCTCTTTTAAATAAATTCAGGAATCGAGCTCCTGTTCCTGCAGTGTCCTTCCTTGGCCCTTCGAAGAGCCTCTCGTAGAGTTGCATGTATGACTGGCGAATTCTGAGCGCGTCGGTCTGTCAAAATGCCCGCGGTACGACAGATTTTGCTCGATTTTTACATGCCTATTTGCCACCAGATTACATTACGCAGATCCTGCTTGGTTTTTGCTGCCACTCTGTTCTCAGGTCAAATGCGCGCAGGCTCTGTTCGATCTTTGTCGTCAATCTGCTGCCAAGTTATGTGTGCACGCTCTGCGCGGTTTCTGCTGCCAATCTGCTCACATTGCCTGTCAGCAGGTTCTGTCGCATTTTTGGCTACAGTTTGACAACATCGTCTGATAGAGCAGTTTTTGCGTGAAATTTGTTGCCTTTCTGATACCAAAAATTTAATGCAGACTCTGCTCAGAATCTGCTGCTCAGGTTTGGCTATCTGGGAAATATCATACATGCAAGAGAAATAACCATGCATAAATAAAAAAAGATTGCATATTTCTCTCAGAAATGAGTTTTAGTTTTATTTCTATTTTAATTTCATTATTTATTTCAGCAATGAATTCAAAAGTTTGATCAATTGTAATGATTTTTGAACTAATTAAAGTATTATTTTCTCTAAACTATTATGCTAAAGTATCATTTAGAACTAAACTCTCATTTCCTCGTGATATTTACAATAATTTATTGAATGATTTAATTGTGTACGAAATGTTTGAAAAAAAATATTGATTTTTTTCAAATCTAATAATATTTTTCAAATTTGAAGATAATTTAGCTTTCAAGGCAACATATTTATGAGGCATTACATACAGTCGGTTACATAAAAGTTGCAACACTTAATTTTTGGATTGGTAATTTGTTTTGGCAGTGGTTTGTTGGATCGTAATCTCGAAATATTTGTGCGTTTCAAAACCCATCCAAAAATTAAGTGTTGCAACCTTTATGTGACCCACTATACAATTCTAATATTCACATTACTCCAATTTAATACTTTGAGTGCCACGCTGATTTCGGCATTAAACTTAATAAATCTCATACATTCATATTTTATTGCTTTTTTAAAATGTCTTAATGATATTATGATTTCTTTAATGTCTTAAATTTTATTATTTTTAATTAATCTAGTAAAATTACTCCTAATCGGGGAAATAGGATCCGACGTCTCTCACAAATGGATGATGAGATTTTTGCAGAAATTTACGCATCCCTAGATATAGGTGACATGACACTCAAAGTGTTAAAGCAAATAATAATTTGCCACTCTTTGATATGCAATAGCGTAGCTATCTTGTAATTGCATTGATTTGCAAATGTAATGCAAATATAAAATTTGCATTAAATTATTGCAAAGCCGAATCGATATTTTAAAAAAATAGTTATTGCGCTCGACAGATTCTCTATTTATATTAATTATATTTAGAGACATATATATTTACGCAATTACTTTTTTGTGTCATACAATTTAACTGATTCATGTATACCGCGATTTACCTATATATTTCTTTCTTTGTAAGATTGGTTCTCTCCAACGCGAACGTAAGGAGAGAGTAGTACTGCAGCAGTATAGAAATTTAACTTTATTTATATATTACTATAACTATGTAATAACAAGTAGTGTTATTCGCGATAAAAACATAATATTTATCTACGTATTGTATTTCTACCTATATTATTGACTACTAATTGACGTTAATATTATAATACTAGCTGGTTACACGGGCTTCGCCCCGGAGATCTCTCGCTTCTTTGTATTTATCAACATAAATTTTTATTTTAAACAATAAGCAAAACCCGTTTGTAATTATCTCAGCTACGGCATTTTCCCGCGTGCGGCGGGTAGTTTTTTACAGACACAGAATTTTTTACAAACATGGCGCCTCTTACAGACACAAAAACTTTTACAGACATGGTGTCTCTTACAGACACAGAATCTCTTACAGACATGGTGTCTCTTACAGACATAGGCCGGTATTCATACTATTCATAGTCGGATCTTATTTCAAGACCGTAAGTAATGTCTTAAGACGCTAATACAGCTCTGTGATTGGTTCATGACATCTTAAGATTGTACTTAAAACGGTCTTAAATATAAGATCTGATTATGAATACCGGCCATAGTGTCTCTTACAGACATGGTGTCTTTTACAGACATGTTGTTGTCTCTCTTACAAACATTATATCTTTTAATAATAATACATTATTTAATTCGCCAGTGATAATTAAACAAATTCAGAATCTTTAATCGACTAAACTGGCAATATTCAATCATCTTTTTCGAAATGAACTTATTTGAAAGACTGCGAGCCGACCAGATTTGTCAGATTCACACAGCACGTTTCAGATCAAATCGAGATGATGAAATTCGACCATGGATTTGGTCCGTTGATGTAGATAGTTTAAATTAATTTTAATTTTTATTGCGAAAAATATTACCCCAGCCAGGATTCGAACCTGGAACCTCCCGCATTCCGTTCGGGCGTCGTAACCAATTCGACTACCAGGGCATGTGGTAATATTTATCGCAATAACACATATTAAGATGACTTCTAAACAATAATAAGATGGAACACCGAAATTCTAGTCAAAGGTGTGGGTATAATAATAATAATACATTACTTAATTTGCCAGTGATAATTAAACAAATTCAGAATCTTTAATCGACTAAACTGGCAATATTCAATCATCTATTTCGAAATGAACTTATTTGAAAGACTGCGAGCCGAATTGGTTACGACGCCCGAACGGAATGCGGGAGGTTCCAGGTTCGAATCCTGGCTGGGGTAATATTTTTCGCAATAAAAATTAAAATTAATTTAAACTATCTACATCAACGGACCAAATCCATGGTCCGTCAAATTTCATCATCTCGATTTGATCTGAAACGTGCTGTGTGAATCTGACAAATCTGGTCGGCTCGCAGTCTTCCAAATAAGTTCATTTCGAAAAAGATGATTGAATATTGCCAGTTTAGTCGATTAAAGATTCTAAATTTATTATATCTTTTACCGTCTAAGACAAACGTAATGTCCTTTGCAAACGTAAAAAAACACAAATTTTGTTAAATTATGTACTTCGCTACGGTATTTAATTACTTTAAATTTATTTTGACTCCACTAAACTTCAATTGTATTGCGCGGCTCTTCTTCGAGATTATATGGTAGATGGTTAAAGTTATTTATGGTTTTATGATATAATAGCATAGTATCCGTGCTTCGCAAAGATGTTCGCAAAAGTAAATGAAAACTAATAAAGAAAGAGTATATATAAATTTAAATAAAGCGAAGCGTGTTGATGTAGAAAAACGATAAAGTGAAATTCGAAATATAACATTTGATAAGGAAATAAAAAAGAGAAGATTGTAGTGAAAAAAATTACGCGAAAAATTTCTATGACTTAATATTTACGGATTATCAACATAAATTATAATTTTAAACAATAAGAAAAACTTGTTCGTAATTACCCCAGCTACGATTCGGCATTGCCCCGCGTGCGGCGGGTAACTCCCAATGGCAAGGTTTTGCTTTTTGTTTAAAATTGTTCATATTGAAAATCTATATTGTAATTTAAAGCCAAATAACTGGAGTATTATTTAAAATAAAGACTTCTATAATTAATAAATAATCGTCGGCTTTATTTAACTTTTCCCTTAGATGTTTGCAATTCTTCCACTCTCCCCTACCCTTAAAATTATTTTCGTTAATTATTGTGGAATAAGAGAGCAAAAGTTATTTTTTTTTTAAGTAGGTAATTGTTGGGCTGACAATGAGTATAAAAAAATACATAGGAATTAATGTACAGGAGATACGAAGGGTTCTATAATTCACCCCTGAATCGAGATTTGCGCCTTTAGAGGTTGATTAGGAATCCTGAATTATGTTTTTAAGCAGTTGTATGGGTGACCTTTGTAAGCAAAAACCAAGTCGATATCTCATCGGGCCTAAGAGATATTAACGAATCTCTGAAAACACATTTTACCCCTTTTCACCCCCTTAGGAATCGAATTTCTAGAAATCTCTTCTTAGTGGGTGCTTACGTAATGAAAGGAATACACTCCCTGATTTTCATGTTTCTATGTTCAGGTGTTTGGGCTGGGCGTTGATGAGACAGTCAGTCAGTCAGGACATTTGTTTTTATATACAGGGTGTCCCGAAATTCGCGAATCAAGATACCATAGCAATAAAGTTCTTGAAAAAATAAATTTAAAACGTATTTGCCACTTTTCGTTCCGAGCAGTAGTTTCTGAGATAAAAAAGTTTAAACGTGGCCAATTACAGATTACGATTAAACGGAAACCTGTCCGTGAGTCGCGCGTCAATAGTGTTAGTGACCGCGCACTTCACGCTCTCACAGGCATTAGACAAAAGATTGTTTGCGTGACGTCCGTATAATACCGCGTGTTGCGTGTAATATTTGTTGCGAATTAGATGATGCTGTTAATAAACAACGTGTGTTTAAGCATAAATTTATTTTATTCATCACGTAATGAATAAGATAAATTTATAATTCATCAGAATTTTTTTTTAGTCTTTTCTACTCCTATTTCATATATAATTCTTTAAAATTTGGTTTGTTAGACCCAGTTTTATAAGGCTTCTATGTATGTACGGATTTTCCGATATATCAAACGTCTGTAACTCAAAAAGTAATCAACCAAATTTTAAATATATTCTTCAGTCTTTTTTACCCCCATTTTATGTATAACACTGTAAGATAAAAAATATTGACAATATATTAAAAGAATGTGTAAATTTTATTGTATATTTAAAATTTCACTCCCCGCAAGAGAAGTTGAGTTTTCCAATTGGTTTTGTAATTGCCGGAAGTCTATGTGCAGAATTGAAAAAATAATGTCATTTTGAAAAGAATTTAATAAACTTAAAGATACTGAAATGTAAAATTTAATATTATTGAAATTAATTTCCTAAATTTATCCTAGGTTGGCAACACAATCCTAACAACTCACTTAGTGTTTACACGTTATTGCATATTTTTGTAGCCCTTGTCGAGACGTTTTCAAAACACTCTTTCGTTCAGTCGATTTAAATTATGGCTTGAGAGTTTTAAAGAATTATGATTTTATTAAAAGTTTGAAGCAATCAAATTTTCAGAAAAGTACTGGTTTTTATAAAACCATAATTAAAATTTACAAAAACCTTACTTAAAAGAAAACGGTTAAAATTGTCAATAACTTCTCATAGTCTTTAAGTGTGCAAGTAGAAACTTGCACGTTGTTTCCTCATAGTTTTAAAGTGTGCAAGTAGAAACTTGCACATTGCTTCCTCATAGTTTTAAAGTGTGCAAGTAGAAACTTGCACATTGCTTCCTCATAGTTTTTAAGTGTGCAAGTAGAAACTTGCACATTGCTTCCTCATAGTTTCAAAGTGTGCTAGTAGAAACTTGCACATTGCTTTGTCATAGTTTTTAAGTGAGCAAGTAGAAACTTGTACATTGCTTTGTCATAGTTTTTAAGTGAGCAAGTAGAAACTTGCACATTGCTTTCTCATAGTTTTTAAGTATACAAATTAGAAACTTGCACATTACATCCTCACAATTTTTAAGTATGCAAATTATAAATTTGCATATTGCTTAATCAACATTTCATTTTGCTCATAAAGCTTCCTCTATGAGGAAGCCAAATTGAAATATCCACTAATAATTATACATCAAAGAAAAAATTTGTGCTGGTACAGATGAAAAATTGCATCAACGTGTGGACGTGCGCAACATATCGCCAATTTTTCATCTGCGTGCGCTCTTACGCAAAATGACTTCAAGATATCTGTATGAGCCTTTACACATACTGAAAAAAGTCTTAAAATGTGGTACAATATGGCTCCAGGCGAAGGTCCACTTTAAAAAACCTAACGCGCCATTGGTGGTACCTCACAGGTGGTGCGGAAGTCCACTGTTATTACATTTAGTTATTTAAGTTATTCTTTTATATCCATAAAGTACTATACAGCAGAATATTTCTTGCAGTAGAATTACGCATTTTTTAATAAGAATGGTGGAACATTTTTATATTTTTGCCGCTTCAGATCTAACTTTCTTTTTACACGCTGAAATGTTCCGCGTAAGCGTGAAAAGAAATCGCTACCAAGTAACTTTATTAAAAAATCATTATTTTTACAAAATCGTATAAAAGAGATACACAGAAATAAATGATATCTCTTTTATGCAGTACATACGTTGCGCAATAATAAGAAATCTCGTTATTAGAAAGCAATTGTGTAAAAAGAACGCGTAGTCCATACAGCACAAAATATTTTTTAAAATAGTTTACAACAATTCATTCTTAGAATGTTTCTATGTTCGCCAGATTGTCAAAAAAATATTTTTAACAATGTTTTTAAAATATTGCATAAAAATATATTTAACAATATTTGTAAAATCTTTTAGAAATTTAAACATTTTATTTTTTAAAGCAATATTTCTAAAAGATTTTACAAATATTATTGAACATATTTGTATGCAATCTTTTAAAACATTTTTGAAAATATTTTTTTGACATGATTTGACGGACATAGAAACATTGAAAAAATATTTTTGTGAATTAGTTTAAATTACCAAATTAAATTTCTTAATCGACGAAACTGGCAATCACTCCTGACGGTCACAATCGTCAGGACACTTTAGACCAAGATTCCGGTCCCTCTATCAAAACGCTTAAATTTAAGCAACTTAAATTAAGATGGAAAAATTCCCTCTCCTTTCCCTAATTAAATCGATATCGATTTAATATTAAAATCACTGTAAAAACTTATTGCGAAAAATATTACCCCAGCCAGGGTTCGAACCTGGAATCTCCAGGTCTAGAATCCAGGTCCTAATCTATTTCGATAAAGCGTTGTAAATAAGTCATTTGCTTTTGGCTTGCAGCAAAATAGTTTGTACATACAATAGAAAAAAACCAGTAATAGATAAGGAAATAATGAAAGAAGCTGTTCTTGCCGTAAAAAGGAAAAAATAAAGATTAAACATGCTGCAGAAATATTTGGGGTGTCAAGACAAATTGTCGTTTATTATGGCTCATGACAAATTTTCACGCATGGCCGATTGCGAGTATACCTGCATTAAGCGGAGTCTACAATGAGAATTTAAGGCGTAAAATTTAAGCTTTAAGCCTTAAACCGTCAGAAATTGACAAATCACAATCGGGTATTCTTCTCATATTCGACTGTGATTTGTCAATTTCTTACGGCTTAAGGCTTAAAACTTAAATTTTACGCCTTAAATTCTCATTGTAGACTCCGCTTTAATTGTTTTTCAGACATGAGTTCAGAAGAAGATAATTGAAAGTTCAACAATTTTTTTTCTTATTATTTCCAATGATTGTTTTGCTTTATTCCGAATTTTTGTACTTTCTAAATACACGATAAACAACGTATTTTATTTTCAGACAATAAAAAAATAAGTTTTAAATCAAGTCGTATCGATTAGACAAAGTGTCGAGTTTGCCCCGGCATTTTTCAATTTGAAAATTTGTCTTCGCGTCACTTTTCCTCTCCTGGGGGCAAAACAAAGCGACGTACAGCAAAACTTCCTTATACAATTTTGTACCTAAAGGAACACTCTTTAAATGTGTACCATTGAATTTGCTTGAAAATTTTAATTGGTTGTTGAAAATTGCCTTTTAAAAAATCGTGTCGAGTTAGCCCCGGTCTCCCCTACGTTTCCATAAACATAGAATTGCACAAAACGCACACTTTCTCGCAAGGTTTATTTAAAAGAATTACCTAACGGTTTTTGTTATTTATAGTTGCGAACGAGGATCCGTAAAATGATTTATTTTAAACCCATAATGTTTGATCTTAAATTGACATCAATCGAATGTTATCATCATGCAAGAAATTAAATGTAATGAAATTCTTTTAAACATATTAAGTATTTAGAGTAGTCTTATTAAACAATATATGGTTTCTTTAAATACTTCCAATTTTGGTTAATTGTAAGTATTTCTTTCCTAATATATTTTAAGATAAATTATAAAAATTAGAGAGCACATAAGAGAGAGCTCTCCGAGTAATCCTTTAGTATGTCATGCATATATGATATACTTACATCTGCAATTCATATAAATGCACTGAAAAAAGGTTTTGGTTATAACAACCAAGGCTTGGTTAATGTTAACAAATTTGTTAACATTAACCAAATATTTTGTCATAATCACTAAACCGTTTAGTTGAAACTATTTCACCAAGCCTTGATTATTATAACTAGAACCTTTTTTCAGTGTGGATTAAAGATTTAGTATAATTATAACATTAAAAAAAAAATTTCATATCCAACTAAATATTTAGTCCGATACGTTCAACTAAACATTTACTACGACCATAATTTGTTACTGTTGTAAACAAGTTAGGGGTTTGGAAACAATATTTTGTTTCATCGTAGTAAATGTTTGGTTGAACGTATCGGACTAAATATTCAGTTGGATAAAACAATTCTTTTTCTTTGTGAAGTATAGTAGTAGTTATGATATTTCGCTACTCCTCAGCACAGATTAATCCAGGACTTATTGCTTATTGTGTGTCTCTGAAAGTTGCATCTATCATAATAAATGTATGTAGTCGTATGTGTAAATTGAAATGCATAAGATTTTTTAAGAAATAGGCAATATTTATTCACTCGGATTACGGGAAAAGATTCATTTGAATCGAGAAATCTCTAAAAACATATTTCAAAAATTTTAACGCATGCGCGTGCAAAGTGACACACAGCGATTTAATGTGTTCTGAGGGCATGCATGTGCATGAGAATAACTCCTTTAGCAGTCCAATGTAATCAAAATAAAGTACGTACGCAAACAGAGATTGTCGCTGCAAATAGTCGTCGAGTTCTCCATTCGCTGTATAAAACCGTGTATATAGTTCCGCGTAAGAGCAATTTGACCTTGCGCAGCATGAGCGAATAATACCACTTTGAATAAAACATACATACAACACAAAGAAAGGCATCCCAGAGGTGTCTTTCTCCGACTTTAATGTAATAATGAGTTTGTTATTCGATAAGTTTCTTTTTATTGGCAAGAAAACATGTTTAACGAGCGAAACCCCCGAAAATCGGCTAAATTTTCATTTTTTGGTTATTACTTCTGTACTAATTGTACGTATCACAATATAATTTCATAAATGTACAGAAGTTCAAACACTATCCACTGGTATAAAATCTTTTGCATAAAACATACGAGTTATGAAATTAAACTTTTTTATTTTTCCACTAGTGAACGTGAAACCTTTTCTAGTAAATAGATTTTATTTATAGAAAAATGTTTGGTAATTAAGTTTTGTTTCTATATGTTAGGAAGGATCAGAAATATATTTTATTGTATATAACTGTGCGCGCGATCAGCGAAACTACGAGTCGCACGCCGCCCGACAAGCTGCGCTATCATGCAGCCGCATTAGCAAACGCGTGTGCATTCGCCGTGTGCGATATATAGCTACGTGGTGTTGAGTTATTAAATTGTGGAATAATCGTCGACAATTTTCTACACTTATAAAATTAAGCTATTATGCTTCGTTCAGAAGTTATAATTGAAAAACAAAATTTTGGTCAATTTTTGAAGGCTGAATTTATTTTTTAAACACGCTTGCTTGCCGATAAAGAAATACGTATTAAATATTTTTATTCCTCTCTGCAAACTTATAAAGTTTTATTAAAATCAGAGAGGGACACCTGGGAGCCTTTCCTTGTTAGAAGAGATATCGATAGTTCTGAATGCCACATTATACATAATTAAAATTATATCAGATTATTTGAACGTCAAGCGAATTACGTTAAATTTTTTTATTTACCATTATAATCTATATACTATTATATCTTTTTGAAAGTCTATTAAAAAATGCCAACATCAGATGTCGAGTGTATAATCTTTAATTTATAATCTTTTCTAATCTGTTTTTAATAATCAAAAAAGATATACATACAAATATTCTATATGTTAAGATATGGGAAGTTAATGGATGCCCAAGTGTTAGCCAAAGTTCTCGAAGTCTGTAAAAAAGAGAAGGTAATCAATGTATTACAGACGGAGGCTTTGACTTGATTTTTACAGAATTATTTATACTTTTACTATTTGCAGGTTTCTTACACAGACGACGGCATAAAAGCAATAGTATTTACAGCTAAAGGGGACATGAGACAAGCCCTGAATAATCTGCAGTTTACATACAACGGATTTAATCATGTAAATGCAGAAAATATATTTAAAGTCCATGATAAACCTCACCCGTTAATTGTTAAAGAGATGCTGGATGATTGTATAAAGGACGATATTTCTAAAGCATGAACGGTAAAATATACGCGTTCAAAGATATTAATATATACATATATGTATGCGTATCAAATATTATGTTAGATTTACGAATTACATTTGCTAGGTAATTTATCATTTCTGGAAAATGGGATATTCTGCGGAAGATATAATCAGCAACGTATTCAAAGTTTTTAAAAATCACACCATGGACGAGAAACTGAAACTGAAATTTGTCATGGTAAGTTGGCATGCTACAGTATTAATTTAATAATAGTACAATGTTATACTCACCTTTTATTTTTATGTAGGTACTTTTAAAATATTCTTAACAATTTGCAGGAAATTGGATTGACACATATGGGAGTGGTCGAAGGTATCAACAGTTTGTTACAGTTACACGCTTTGGTGGCAAGACTTTGCCGCGCATGCACGTCAAAATAATTGTGTAAAATGATTATATTGCCCTCTATTGCCTTTTAATAAATATATTTATACATTTTCGCTATATGTATGTATTTTTAATGTACGGTTCTTATAAATTCGTCAGGTTTGAAAATACCTCTCAAAATTCTTTTCCTAGAAACATCATTTTATTTGTGACATCTACAAAGTATAACGCACGGTACAGCTCGTAAGTCTAAATAGTGCTGTACATGTGCAACGTGTTAATGTGCAGCTTATCGGATATATCGTCGGGAGATAGCGACAGGACTAGCAATTTTAAGAAACAAAATTTGTATTCGCACATTAACTTATCACTATCAAAGTTGTAACGCTCAAAAATATAAAAAAAAACTTGCAAATAATACATGTGTATTCTCGGTTTGTAATAGTGGTAAAGATAAAGATCATAAGTATATATTCTGTACGTTTAACGTAATTTGTATGAAATTTTATTTCATATCCTTATCACTATAATGTAATTATAGTTACGTTACGGGATAAATTTTTAAATGCATATTTGTGAAATGTATTGTACTCGAAATTCTCTCATTCTATGCCAAAGATAAACCACGAGATAACTGTATGTACATTTACCTATACACTTAACTAGTAGAAACATACTTAACTAGCACAGATAACGTTAATCTTACGAGATTGTAATTAAAAAATTGAAGTTTATATAATCTTTACAAATAGAATTGCATCTACAAATATTTAATATTATGTCTTTCTTGGAAGCACGGTTTATTAAATTAAGTCATTGAAATTACAAAGATGAGCTAATATTTCATTAGCCGCAGGAAATTAAATTGCAATATTCGCTCAAATATGTCCAAATGTACATTATTAGGCTTTTGAGTCCAGTAAGCCGATTAATTATATCAATTACGATTGCAGATGTTTATTTTGAAGACTTTCACTTATTATTTAAAAACTATTGTTATTTTTACAAATTAGTAGAATTTTTTTAAATATAAGTGAGTTATATGCATGTATATATGCATGTGCATTTAAAAGTGCAAAGCATATTAATTATAGATCCCAGGCGTGCACTTTTTGGATGGTGCCTTTAAAAGTCGAGTTCTATTCGTAATAATAATACATTCGTGATTTATCAGTCTTATATTTTTTCATTTTCTCGAGCAAGATAAATATCTCGTTTTAGAAAGTGAGCGTGTATAAGATTTCATGGAAAAAGCCGAGCTAAAGTCGTTAAAGTCTAAACGTTGTTTATATACATATAATATTTTCACGAATTTTATTACTGTATAATAACTTTCATACTCCAGCAACCCAGGAGTATTCTGAGTATCTCATGTTACAAGCCCTACGCCTTGCGGTTTCGCGATCACCAAATCTAATCTCTACAATTGAGCAACTTAACATATCCCGTATTTTCCTATTAATACGACCTTACTCTATCGATGCATGCAGAACTCATTGCCAGATATTTATTAATTATATAATAAACAAGGTTTAAAAACTCATATCCATAGCACTTGACAACATCCAATTTTACAATTCCTTTCTCTGCAACGACTACACGCACGATCAAATAATTAATTTTCCACTAAATAGGTTTTACCCCAAGGGCAATAAGTTCATGATGGAACCAACAGATTGGGCCTATTAGTTTAGCAGAAACCTCGCTATCGCATATTAGGAGCTTTTTTTTTTTTTTTTTTTTTATAATGCCGGCAAGTCAATTTGACGGCTAACAAAAAATACGATTGCAGGCTGTCCGAAATTGAAATTCAGTATTATCCATATATCTTGCATGTTAAAATCCCGCGAAACACGCGTATTATTTATAGATCGCTCGATATATCACGGCTTATTTCTTAAGTTGTAAATTACATTTAAATCGACGAAGATTTAAAAGCGCGATGCAGCGAGATATTTAGCCGGACCGAAACGTTATTTAAAAAACACGTATACGTTATACATGCGAATTTATTATGAATAAATATTGTGACACAGCAACTTATAGCTCCCGTCCCTTGTTACTTAATTTCTTAACTTTGAATGAGTGAATTAAGGAATGAGAGCGAAATACGAGTCTCACGGTGAAGATCCTCGATGTGCTTACGATTTAATCACGCGGATCGCTAGTTCGATACTCGATTAGATAAGTATATGTATTCGTAGTGAACGATCGTGTTTGGTGTAAAGTACGATACGAGATTTATTCTTATTTATTATTAACTCCAATTTTCCGTCGTTTTGATTCTAATTTCGAATAATTAAAGCAAAATGAAAACGGAGTAATTCGGACAAAGAGCTCTCGTCTCGATGCTTACAACTATTAATCGCAGAAGTTAATTACACATGGATCGATACTTGATAAATATTCGTAAAGGATGATTCGCGTTTGGTATCTCCTACTACTATCGTCGCTATCGTAATATCACGAAGAATATACTTAATAGCATTAGATACAATGCGAGGAATAAGGAACAAGCAATAGAATTCATAGTCGCATCCTTTTGTAATAGACGTGCATTGGAAAAGGGTGCGACTATTAATATCTATTCCTTGTTCCTTATTCCTCGCATTGTGTCTGAGCCCTTACACGCGCAGCGTCGCTCTGTTCCGTGCGAATGAGATTTTCTTTACCGCGACTCCTCGGACAATACACGAGTGGATAGAACCCGTTATGATACGATCACTCGAAATTTCCCGTCGTAAATCATCTCTCGCGTTTCGTGCTTTCCTATTCGTTTTTGCGTTTGTTTTCCTTTGTGTTCGACGAAGATGAGCGTATGCTACTATTGTAGGACACTCTAGTTTTCAAGACCTATTACAAAGACACACCGTGGTTTTATGACGTTGAGAATAACAACGCATTGACGCGATAAACAGTTTTATATTAAATTTAACACTTTTGTCTTTAATTAGAAATCTTTCTATCTCCGAGGAAGAATTGTGCAGATACATTAAGAAATTCTATATTTTTTTATTAACCCTAGATTAATACCCCCTTTCTTGTCTACGTTTGTTACTATTGTGAATCTGGGAGTACATGCATTTATCTGTGTATGTCTCAGGCAAGCATTAATATTTTCTTAACTTCATTATTTAAATTAATATGCCTAAGCGCGAGCTAAGCTTTATTTTGGAACTATAAATAGGAAAAAAGTTATAAAAGCTTAAAGTGTAAAAAAGAATTTTTATATATAGCAGGAAAAATTATATTTTGTAACAAATATAAAACTGATACTTACATATAAAAAAGCTTAAAATGACCCACAGAATTATAAAATATAAGGTTCAAGTATTATTGAAAAAAATGCTCTGCTAGAATTTAAACATTTTTAATATAAAATTGCAAGGGGTTAAGTACATTTTAAGATTTCTTTGGTAGCTTCTTGGATAAAAGAGTGGTTACTTACAAAAATACATATTAACACATTTATTTATTTATGCTATATTAATATATTTTGCAGTAAAATCATTAAAACATACACCATACTAAGTGAAAACTTTTCCAAGGTAAGGAATAGCATTTATCATATAAGATGTTTCTGAATCGTTCATCATAACAACTTTAAACCCCGCGCGAACTAACACGAAAAGGACAGTCACCGCGAAAATTTACAAACTGCTCGCCTATTGTTACATGTTTACTCGGCGAATAATACTTTATACAATTTGATATAAATGATTTCCAAAGGTCACTAATAGAAAACTAATAGAAACTGGATTTAGTCAATTTCATCTGGATTTAGTTCTTCTTTAATTTGTCCTATTCCCAAATCTAGCATCTCTGTTTTTATAGGTGCCTTTAATAGTTCAACTTCTTGTTCTAATTTACAATTTTGTTCTTTCAATACGAGATTTTCTTCTTCTAATTTACGAATCCTGTCTTCCAGTAAACAAACTTTTTCTTCCGAGAAAAAATTTGTACGAGATTCGGACATTCCCGTATTATCAGTTTCTTTAGAAAATGGTGGCATATTCTTAACTCGGTGGGAACCGGTATAGGTATATGAAGTGGATACAGATTGTTGATCTTCCACTCTCATCCTCTTGTTCCCTTTTCTGCCATCGTCGATCTGCATACTTGCATACACTTTGACGTCCTTCATTATCTTTGTTAGTTTATCTTTTGTGTTCGCTTTATTTTCCTCTAAACTGTAATGAAAATTTACAATAATTAAAAAAACCTAAAAATAACTAGAAAACTAAAAAGAATTGTAAAATATAATTACACTTTGATTTGATTTTCAATTGATTGTTCTTTTTCAATAAGAGCTTCACACTCTTTTATATCGTTTAATATTTTGCCCATTTGCTTGTCCATACTGCTGGTAACGTGTGTATCGCTTCAGGTTGCTGCGATCTTGCTCTGTCGACAGGTCACCACAGATTAACAATATCGTGGATAACGAAACCTTTATAATATATACAAATACCTAGCCGGTTTGCGATAAATCGTTGTCCTTCAGACTCATTGTCAGTCGGATTAAATCAACAAGTGTCAACAGAAAGAAATCAGCGAGACATCGGAGCACAGCAGAAGAAACATACATATAGTGAATATTTCATTATTTATTTATTATTTTGGTATCTAATAAAAAAGAATTTTTGGTTTGTCAGTTTTACTCGCGTCTACTATTTCGGGTTATAATATAAATCATATAAATTGTAAAACTAATAAAATCAAAAGAGAATGGATATTTAAATTAAAAGAATTTTAACTCTCGAAGATCACTTAAATAATAGAAGAACATGATAAGCTGTTGGTGTTGCACTAACAATTTCTGAGAATAATATTTGTAACTATAAATTAAGCAAAATAAAAACCTGAAAATTTAAAATAAATTCTCTTAATTCAGAAAAATACTGCTACTCCATTTTTCACATTAACATCATACAAAAAGTAAAAATGTTATAGTAACATTTGATATCATTTGTACCTTAATAAATACTCTGTGACTCAGAGAAATGGTTTCATTAATATACACTATTTTGTTTAACAGCGCCAAGTTTTTTTACTATGGCAACTTGTATTCAGTCTAAACGTCACGCAACTACATCGTGCTAAAAATGTAACAATATTTATACAATATTACAGAGAACATTATAATCCTAGCAATATTTTACTTTTATTTTTAAAAATTTTATGACAATAAACTTTTGACACTTGAATTCACTTCAAAGAGAGGACGAAATTAAAAACATTTTAAATATTTTATTATGTAAATGTTCATTATGAATATTTTTTTGTAAGATTGTAAAATAAGTTAAAATAAATTAGTTTGATGCTGCATATACACAGTAATAATCTTAATAGTAACGAATAGAGCATCAATATCAGTATATTAACACCTACGAAGATCAACGGCGTATATTCAAATATTATATAAAATTGTTAATTGTTGCCTAATGGAACTTTTTATTAATTATTTATATAAGTAAATGGCAGATTTAAGTTGTCGTATATAATTTTATTAAATATTGCAATTTTTGAATACATATAAAAACTATAAATCCTTCATTTTATATAGGATTCTATATAGGATTTTATATAGGATTCGGCTCTGGCTGCACCTCTGGCTGCGCCTCTGGCTGCGCCTCTATACTTACGCTTCATTCCGTAATTGTCTACGAATGAATCTTTTGTGATGTTTTACTATGTGTTTAACTATTACTTTATTTTTATTTCTGCGGCTGTAACTGCAAATAAATTGTCTACATATATTGCAAGCAACGTTGGTATATGGAGCCGCTCGCGCCACTGTAATTCTTGGAGCCATCTGAAACAGAAATTTTAAATATCGATACTTTTCCCGAGAAAAAATAATCAGATATAATCATATATAATATATTGTAATACTAATTCTGCGATATTAATCTGAAATTACATTATCACCGAGGATACTAATCTGGTCGAGAATTTGACCAATATTATCCAAAATGCGGTATATATTTTGCCCCCTCCCCCAAAAAAATAGATTTTACTTTAGAGAGTATAAATTAGTGGCCTTTATGTTGCTATTAAAGATTTTACAAATATCCCCCCACACGGAGTCAGCTCGCCGTTTCAAGTCATCTTTTCTTCATTGATATAATCGTTGATATGGTTGCACATACCTATATCACGTACGTTTTGTTTGCGCTGTATTTTATAGGCTCACGTACTCGGCGATTCGTGTATTATTTTTTTAAATTAAATACTATCATGAAAAATTTGAAACGCGAGATACGAGATTATACAGTCAAATCAAAGCACAATCAGAGAAATGATCGTTGTTAGCAAATATACATTGTTAGCAATGAAATAATAATTTAATTTGGTCTTTTTGCACCCCGTGTGAAGCAAAATTGCGCGAAAAAATCTAAGGGAATGTTCTACAAATCTACGGTATTTCGTAATTTTATTTTTTGAGCGTACAAAATATATTTGTGCTCGAGAATATTTTAAATATATGTATAGCTTTTTGTATAATTATATTAATATATACTTAAATACATTAGTCAGATTATATGTTATATTCGTTTGACATTTTGCGTTATTTTGTCATTGTAGCTGGGTTATCATATTCGCTTTATACATCAAAACGAAGCGAAAGGGGCCATAGTTCCTTGCCTTAAGTTTCACTTTGAAATACGGGATTTAGTTCTTTTGTCCTCTTTAGT